>LGAG01001113.1:305327-326432 GCA_001278395.1 Lerema accius | reverse complement strand
CAAGATCAAAAATAACAAACCTTAAGTTTTAAATCTCCTTTTCTAAAATGCTTGGGCTTGACTTTGAAATCCAGTCCTAAACTGGTGGTCTCCAGCCCATCTTCATGGGTTATGTATGTGGGTGGGAGTAAGGCTCCAGACGGCGCTGGTTCTCCATTGACATACCACGCGAGTCTTGTTGCAGGTCGTGACCTTCCAGAAGTACAATTGACCTGCACTCTGTCTCCTATCTGGTAACGTAGACGCGAGCCCGTGATTGTAGGCCCCATTGTGGGAAGAGCTGGGAAGAAAATATTTTTTTGTATTCTGATTGAAACGAAGGAACGGATCAATCAATTAATCAAATCATTTGTTTGTCAGAATAAGATGATAAATCAAATAAAATTAGAACGCGTATTCTACCATCTTAGTTTCCAATTTTTGTTATTAAATGTGTAGTGATTTTTCTATTACAATTTACTTTTCTTTATTCTCTTTTCTTTTCGATAACCTATCATCGAATTTATTGTTACTGATGTTCAATAACGACAAACATTACATCTGCTCGTTTGTTACATTATCTATGAAGGGCGATAACTTCATAATAACGAGGATTATTCCTCGTTTGTTGGCTACTGATAAAAATAGATGAAAAAAATACTTAAAAAATTGGCAACCTTTACAGCATGTGTATACGATTCATTTCATCATTTATTATCCTAAAACCATTTCTAACATTATTAGGTCATCAATATTTAAATGAAAAGTGGAATTTAGTTTTTTGAGATGTTACAGTATTGTTGCAAATTAGCGTTATGCCTATGAATCTCACTTGAGTGTAACAATATCCTACGAGTGATTTAAATCAAAATTCAACCATAATATCTTACCAACAATGATCATATCAGCATGGTCTGAAACAGTTTGGAAGAGAGGTCGTTCACCAGACACTTCACAGCGATACCTTCCACCTGTCTCCAGTATTGCAGGAGATAGGGTCACATTAGACCCATTGGGACTCGAGTTCTGTAACAAATGATCAACATTAATCATCATTATTAGTCGAACAGTCATTTATTAGACGACATCGAACGTTAAAATTACCATAAAATTATCATAGACATAGATAGTGTCATAAAGGCTCATAAAATATTGGATTCAACCCATTCGCATTATACTACATGGCACGGGTCTCTTCTAATTACTGAGGAGGCCTAAAATAGTCATTCTCAAAGTAGGTTCGCGGGAATTTAAAAAAATTTTCTTATTTCAGTGTTGATGCGCAATCATTTTATTATATAGGGTTCCATAAAAGGCATTTGATTATTGTTCCATCTTTAAAGTTTAGTTACTATGACCTAAATTATATTACTATTGCTAAAAGGTTCATAATTTTTAGGCTGGCTCAAAGCCCAATTAATTTTACAATATCTATCTAAAGATAACAACAATCCCAAACCTAGCAGTGGAACAATTAAGGGTTAAGAAAAAGGCTTTCAAATTGTAAAGAAAACAAATCAACTATGATGGATAACCGTGTCCTACAATCAGCTTATTATCCAAAATTATTCACCGATAAAATAAATTCGTATTTTATTTGTTCCGATATAATCAAAAGTGTTAATTCGAAAATTAATCCAGTTCGAAAATATATTTCGAAGATGAGTGAGTGGCTTCATAAATGCATTTTATAAATTTAATAATACCGTTAATATTTTCGCGTTAACGTGCGTAAAACATCAATAAAATTATCCTTTGAAACACGACGTTATAGTGCGACCGTTAAATTTAATTAATTTTATGACGTATGTGTTGTTATGCGTGAAAAAATATTACAATACAGTAGTTACTGTGAAGCGGTCATAGTCTGGCGACTTTCACTGATCGCAAGTGATCGACATAGGTAATCAAATGCGTAGCGTGGTCAGTAAGTGGGTAGGTGACCGCTAGTGGCAAAATTACTATAGAGGACACGTCAAGTCATCAGTCGTGATTGTTATCGTTAGTTGACAGTCGTTAAATGTCAGTCTTGCAGTGGCATACATGCTTTCGACTCTTAGTTTAGCCACTAATTCCTATACACTCAAAAAAATACCGTTAATGTTAGTACCAATTGTAGGTACTAACTTCCGCAGTCTCTACTCTAACGAATTAACAACAACTAATATTCCCACTAATATCTGTTACTATGAGGACCTACTAACTAACCTAACAGTCCTCCCGATAGTCCTACTCGACGTTTATTACGATGTCCATGGGCGGCAGGGGTTGGTAGTACTGTCAGTTCGTTTGCTATCTTAACATCATAAAAAAACCGTCCTTCTGGCATAGTCGACTAAAAAATACGCGTAACTTGAATTTCAATTCTAACGCTACCACAGAAATTAAAGCGTACTTTTGCTAATCACAAATATGTACCTATGCAGGGCTGGCAAATTTAGAGCAGTAGGTAGTACTTACATAAGCCCTACAATATTCCAGAAACATCTAGCGAAAAGGCCAATTCGAACCATCTGCGCTGTCGCTACACTACGGTATTACTTGAATTAATCCTCTTAATTTATAAATATACCCGCGCAATGGTACAGAGTACCGTGTATTTCCGATTTCATCATAAAATGCACTCTCTGCTCTGATTAAATGACATTACTTTGCTTAACGAGATTATTTTTGTTGATCATATTACGTCCGATGTTAAGTATACGAGCTGGTAGGTATTATTTATGTAAAGCTCTGTTTGTGAAGTGGTAATGAGGTAAATTGAATTTAGATTGGCTTAATGAGGTTGGAATGTTTGAGTGGCGGTAAGATGGATTAATGAAACTGCGAGCATTGAAGGTAATAATCAAGTCAAATTAAAATTTCGTCACTAGCAACCCTCTCTCTGGTCAATTATTTTTTCCAAAACATCTGATACATATACTTTTTTCTACTGTGTCCAGCTTTCGACATAAGAATCCCACTTTATTGGCTCGAAAATATTGAAAATCTCTACTTGCTACAAAAATATCAGGTACCTACATACGCTTGATAAACATTATCTTTTTTCTGGCATAGTTGGCTAATAAAATATCACTAACAACCCGGTACCATTTCGCTTCTGAAAACGTATGCCAAAATCTCCGCGTATTACTTGATATTATTCATCAGGCGCTCAAACACATAAACGTGTAATTCATCTCAGGGGATCCTTCAATCAGAACAGAATATACCCCATAATCCCTCCTCAAGATTAAAGCGATCTAGTAACAAAATTTCAATTAAATAAGTCTTGTAGCTCAAGCATGAAGTCAGGAACCAAATTTCCCAGTTTCAATAAAATGGTACAATGTAGTACAAAGCAGAACCATTGTACAGAAACTTTTATGAATCCACATCGCAAGCGTCGAATACTCCCCAGGTGCACTATAATAAGCAAAAATTAATAAACACAAGCTGTAGACGAAATTTTTGGTTCAGTTAATCCCTGGTGAACGGCGAGCGTGGAATACATCAGTTCATACGAGGAACGAAAGGTGGGTACAATGTGGAACATGGAACAATAAGTGTTTAATGCAGCCATACTGATTGCAAGTTGCAAGTTTCAAGAGTAGCGCCGGGTAATTGAAGGAAAGTCGAAATGGCTTCGTCTGAGAGCGTGTTTACCTCTCCACATGGCAATATCCGTTCCAGTTTTGTGAGATAAGTGTACGTTTGTTCTCATGGACCTAAGTAAACGACGCTTGGATTCATTTAATTACGACCGTTGGTACTGTGCCCGATATTTGATCTGCTACGTCGTGACGTCGGCGTCGCTTTGTATCTGGTTTTTCTTTTGACGGCCCGTATGGTGAAATGGTTGTTATGTCGGACCGCTGTTTAATGAGGCTTGGATTCTATTCCCATTTAGGCAGAAATTTAATGATGGATTTTAGTTTTTACTCTAGGTCTCTGAATACGTCTTTAAAACTGTCACACGGGGGCAATCCTAACAAACTATTGATAACAAAATCGGGGGATAGAGTTTGGCATTGTAGTTTCGAATTTTTGCTCTATATCCAAAATTTAATTATATCATTTGATAGCTAAAGGATCAAAGAATTACATACAATAAGAGAGAACAGTGAACAATCAGGCATGGTTAAGGGGGAAGCGCCGCCATTTTTGAGGTTACGACGTAATAAGTAAAAATATAAAAAAAAATTACCCTTAAACCTTTTGTCTTTCTTATAACCTGATAATTACCTCAACATCAACTCCAGGTAACAGGAACTTCCTTCTCGGCTCGACATCTCTGGGCACATGTCTGAAGAACTCCTTCCCATCTTTGTACCATTTCACAGAGTACAATACGTCGTTGGGACCCAGGGCCCACCGACATGACATCGTCGCTCGGGTCCCCAGGGGCACGTGTGTTGGTACTCGAAGCTCCAATAGCTGAAGACTGGATGCCCCGGATTCTGTAACCAAGGTTTGATATCACTGGCATGATCATGACTTTAAAATCAGTTTTAATTGCCGACTGGTTTCTATGAAAGGTGTTTTTGGTCGTAGCAGTCGTGAAAACTATACGGTTTCATTGACACTGAATTTTCTTTTAGGTAATAGGTAAGGACCTAAGTAACTAGTAGTTAGCTAAACGCTCAAAATTTGGGGGTACCTAACGTTAAAAAAAATCTCACTGTTACAATGAAGGTGCGTAAAATGACATAATTATAGTTAGTTAAATTCCGTCAAAACAAATTTGACAGCAGAGGGTGTAAAAATCAAAATAAGAGACATACATACATACGTTCGAAAAACGTTACCCTAATTCTACAACAGGCAGGTAATCCTGGTCTTTGCTTAGCTTTAAAAATGCATATTTTAAACTACTTGTACCCAATTTAGTTTTATGAGGCGTTACTTAAACAACTTACAAGAACAATTTAAAACTACTTTGAAACAATAATTTCAGGAGTTTATATTACAAAGGGAACGAAGTAACAGACACCCATACTGTAAAAATATTACTCGCCGTTCTCGTTTAGACAACTAAAAAGAATTGACGATATCACTTTAGGTCAATACTCCAGCTTAAGGTCGAATTTCATAAATGCGGCCGACGACAAACATCGCGAGAGACAGTGGCAATATTTGTCGCGACGCTGTATGTATGAGAGTTCTTGCTCTTTATCTTGGTCTTTCGTTAAAAACTATATATTACAGCAAATATATCAAATTTCAATAATTTTAATTTCAAGCTACAAGGTTCGAGTATAACGTAACGCATTTTGGAGGAGACCGGGGGTCTTAAAAAATGGAGGGGAATTCAACAACGCTTTATGTAACACTGTTATTTATTACAAAATCGAAACTAGGGAATTAACTCGGCAAAATGGCATCATTTTTAGATAAAACTGGTCATATAAGTGCGACGTAACATTTAGGGAGGAGGAGGGAGAGTACAGAAAAACATTAGGCACGTTACGTAATACTTGAACTCCCCAATAGATAACCAAACAAGTGTTGTAGTATATCTCAATCTGTCTCATACAATTAATACTGCAAAGTACCTAATTGTGTATTGGCGCGGAAATTGTAGCCGTCATCGTTGACGTTAGTCGCTGGTCGCATTCTACGAAATGCAACCTTTAGCATAAAATAATGGTTTTAATAACACTATTACCAACTGTATTGTTATTCATTTCTGACATGCGTTTCATGTTTACTCCATTTTAGTGGTAGGCGTGTTTTTTACAGTAGTTTAATAAGGTAAATAATAATATTAATTCATTCGGTACTATTACAGTTTTATTATATTCGGCATCTTCCGCCGATCCTAGGTGTTCATCTTAAACATTTGTCTTTCTTAGTCATCTTTCTCACTACAAAAGAACTGCCCATACGTAGTTTCATGTTTCTAACATTCTTTGTGCCTTTAATCAGTCTCTAAGACACAGTGTTACTTAAATATTTTAACAAGATTACAAATTATTATAAAACAACATCAAACGAAACGAACCCCTAATTAGATGACTGTAATTGAAAAGCATCCCGCAAACATATACGACATGAACTTACGGTCATCATAACTTCACCCGTCACCGGTAAAAATATTGAGCCTCTGCTAGATATTTAAGTACTTTGTATACCGTATTTTATTTGCCTGTAGGTAGCATGTTATGAAGGCAGAAATCCATTAAACGCCACGTCAAATAATTTCCCATGTGACGCTCGCTGGCGGCCCGTAAAAGAGCCACTATTGCCTCCGCCCAGCGCAGGATAATATTACTTTACGAGTCGCGGGTGAAGCGAAAATGTAAGTAAATTGGTGAATAATGACAACATGCGAGCTTCTAATATGTTTAGTATTATCGGATGTGAAAGAAGATGTACGCGATGTGCGTGAATTATCAGCTAGAAGTTACAACTTTTTGTAATGCCATGTGAACTTTTATTAATGAAAAATTTTGGTCAACTGATTAGCTAAATTACAGCTTGTTTATCCTAAACGTACCCTAGATAGAGTTAATAATACGCTGTCATAGCAAAAGTCGTCCAGAGTGTTGAGAATTTACTAAAGTTACATGAAAATTTAAGGTAGGGAATCAAAGTATAAGCGATAAAATTGTGAGAAAACCACATCATCAAGGTCTAATAAAAATACAAAACAACACGAACACAACCATAACAATTGTTTATTAAATTAAACAGCAAATTTTCAAATTAATTCCTGTGGCCGACACAAGAGAACTCGAAACAGAAGTTCGTCATAGTGAGGGTACTTAAACGGTGGCGCTTTATTAGGGTCAAAGCACGGCTCGGCATTATGGCGGTAAGTATTCCGAAGCTAGGGTGACCATGAATTTCGTTTTGGAACAAGACTGTTTTTTGACGAAAAGCGTCTTTAAATTTTCTGTCATACGGGGGCAATCCTAAAAACCTAATGATTTTGAGGCATATAGCTTGGTATTGTAGTTTCGAATTCATCGTCTCCATCCAAAATTAAATTAGGTATACCACTGGATAGCTAAAAGATCAAAGGATTAATAAGAGATAGAAGTAAAAAATAGTGCGCGATGGAGGGAGAAGCGTAGCCATTTTGAGACTTTTTACGACGTAAATACGTAAAGAAGTATATTTAAAAAAAAATCTGTAAAATAAACGTATAGACGCACGACACAGCCGTGTCCATGACACAGCTATACCCATTTTTTTATTTTTCGTTGCTCTAAAAAAATGTTGGCTTGGCAACTAAATCATGGCCGTGTCTTCAATTATTATTGTTAGTAAAATCTGGGACACTGGAATTATCTGTGTTGCAAGTGCAATGACCTATGCATAAACTGAGGGTAAAAGTTAAACCATTTATTTTGTCTTGGGACCAATAGACACACAGGTCAATTAACATAACCTACACGCATTTTTTTCAATATGAATAATGTTAAGGTATACATTACACATTACAAAATGTTTCTTTCATAGCTCGTGTTTCCACGATCATACGTGATCGATGAAGTTACAAGCAACAGCAGGCGCGGTCAAAGAATGCATAAGTGACCGCAAGTGGCAAATTTTCTTAAGCGTTTTTATACTAAGGAAGGCACGTCAAGTTGTTTTACAAGTACGAGTAGGTTAGTAAGTAAGTATGTCTACAAATAAATAGTTTTCATTACGGTATCATTTATGTTGGTTTACCTAAGTAGTTTTCCATTTCTAATACAGATGTCCCAAATAATTTTCCAATATGGCAATCCTAACTATGTTACGACGTAATCCTAGTTTGGGAGGGTGATTATGGTGAATACGGCGTTTGTATATTTACGCTTGGAAAGTTAAATTTTCAAGTAGTAAACAGATTGCCTCGTTAATTTGGGCAATTTTCAACGCGTTTTATTTGAGCTATTTTATGTTTTCCATTTCCGTCAAAGCGCTACAAACATTTTGAATTCCGGGATTTTAATTCTGTTCAACACTGGAAATATCCGGAATCGGGTATCCGGATATTTTAGGTTGCGAGTTAAAGTTATTTAAATTTAAAGTATTTTAACTCATTATTGCGATAATACCTGCCTGTCTTATTTTCTGATCCCTATTGTTTCATATATTGAATACTCTAGATTTGCTTTAAAAATATGTGATAAATAAATATCATAAAATAATAATGACACAAAAATGTATGATAATGAAACCTGCAATTAAAAAAAATATAAATCCGATAAGAACCTTGATAAGGACTTTCTGATAAACAAACACACAATGATCAAAATTCATCATTATCATCATTCATCGGAACCCATAACTGTCTCACAGCTGGGCTCAGATCTCTTCTCGCAATGTGAGGGTTAATAATCAAAATGTTGAGTTTTAATAATTGAAACCTGTAATTGAACCCTCCACGAATCTTGATTGCAATTTCAAAGTTCAAATTTATGTTCATGTAAATTTATCACTTGCTTTGGTGAAAAAAAACGGAAAGGACGCGCGAACCAAAACGGCGTGTTAATTAATTAAGCGTCGTGTGCAATGGCCCTAAGTGGAACAAGTTGTAACTTGTTCGGTAACTGACAACGGTTAAACTAAGTTTCCAACAGATCTAGCTACTTGATGGCTTAACTGAGAACAAGTTAGAGTACAATTCATATCTGGTTTTGTTACTATAACCTTAACTATTCCTATCCGTCAGCTTTTGAGTAGATCTTGTGAGAAGAAAATTAAGTATGTCGTATTCGATCCGATTAAAAACTAACTCTAATCATTTCCGCAAAAAGACAAATCCAGTCACATCTTATTATGTCATCAGCCTTTTGTATTGCAGTGCATGCCAAAAAAATGGATATAAAAATAAGCATACACATAGACACACACAAACACATAAATACGAATAAACAGACTTACGCCCTCTTTCTATACTACTCATATAAAGATATAATTTTCAGCCCAATTTTCAAATAATTAATCTTCAAATATCGCTCGCCTAAACTGAATAATTTTGCAGAAATAACTTTATTCCACGAGTTCTACAGAGATCGAAATGATAATATTCGATAAGAGTTATTCACTGAGCTAGTTAAAACTACTGCGGAGTTAAGACCATTAGCAAGGTATCGGATTATGTGTCGAAGTGTAGTGGCAAGAAGTGCTCTCAAAGCGCTTGTTACTATGAGTATACTTGTCTGTACCGTAATAGCATTTGTTAAAGAAAAGTTTAAAATATTGTCTTCATATCTAAATATGTTAACTGATGAAAAATTGGATTAGGGTGATAATTTAAAGAGTTTTAAAACGCGTATTTTCTTTGTTGGTAGTACTTACATAGTAAACGTTATAAAAATAAAAAACCTGACTGTCAAAAAATTATATTTTAGGGTGAACGTTATATTATTATGCAGAATTGAATTGTGCAAGTTACTCCCACAATAAAGACAAATTCATTGACAGCACAATAAATACAGCACAAGAAAACAGGCAATTGTTTTGGAGTACTAAAACTACACAAGTGCACAGAATAAAGGTTATTATTTTTGCTCCCTATGGGTAACAGTTTTCTCAACTAAAGCGAAGGTATACTAGTATTTTTAATACCCTACCCCTAGTCAAGGTTTCACAAGCATTACCTTGTTAACGTACAAGGTAATTTTTGAGAACGCGTTTGAGAGCTTCTTATAAATTGTGAGACTTTGTAGTCGTCTTGTATAAATAAACTATAATGTAACACGTAACTGCTAGGGAGATTGAGGCTAATATTTAGCTAGTGCTAATATATCAACTCGACTTTGCATAGGTGCAAATAATATTTTTTCCCAATACTAGTGACTTAGTATAAAAAAAAAATCCCGATTGCAAAAAAATCATTTGTCATTAAAAAATCAACAGTAGGTATTATTATTCATATTTGTATTTTCTTTAAAAGTAAAGTCACAATAATTATGGAGATTTATCGAATTTTATTTTCAGTTTTTTTAATATTAAATTACTGATGAAATGATTTGAATTTGACAATATTTTTGAACAATATTGTATTGCGTAACTTTTGGCTTCATCTTAACAATAACTTATTTAACTCCCTATCAAAATTGCATTCAAATATTTAAGAATCGCGTGAACCCTACAAGCCTCATAGGTAAATATAATTTCACAACGAATTAATAAGTGAAAATTCCGAGTCAAACCGAGGAGGGAAGGGTTCACTGAAACGGACTGTAAAAGGGGTCGCAGACAAGTGAAAATTAACTGTAAAAGTCAACACAATTAACTATATGACAGTGTCTGAGTGTGTATCATGTGAAGCATACTTGCACGTAGAAAATGAATTTTTACCCGACTCTGTTTCACTAAGTACCTAGTTTTACTCATAATACCATGAAATTAATTAGTCTATTATAATTATCTACGCTACTCGTTCAAGTACATTTTCTGAGAAATATGAAAGATGTAATAAATCGGTCAAGTGCGATACTGACGCCCACTTTAAGAGTCTTGTTCACGCAAAATTTTCTTGTACTTTTATATACAAATACTTTTTTTAACTTGTATTATTTTGTTATTGTGTAAACTATAGTTAAGTAAGAAAATTATTACCCTTGCTCGGGCGCAAATGGATAAAAATTATATTTTTTTACCTGAAAATTTTGCAGTGCGACTTAGGGTATCGGAATAAATTATCCGTGGTTAACTTTGTAAGTCCATCGTAACTTAACGTAAATTCGTTTTTTTTTACTGGCAACACGCACTTCTTACTTATATTTATAATAAACTATTTTGAATTTAAATTAAATTAAATTATTTTCATAAAAAAAAAAACATTTAAATTTAATCATTTTAATAAAAATAAAATTATATACAATTAAACATTTAACCAGTCCATTTAGCTGTTTGAGCAATTAAAAAAAACTCAATTTATAGCTAAATTGTTTTATTAATACAGCAGCTACGATAGAACTGTTGTAATTAAATGCTAAATTAAGGAACAGAGGTATTATAGTTGTCATTACTCACAATGGTGGGTTTGTAATTTAAACGACTGAATAGCCAACTAATTATAGGCAATTAACTGGTTGATAACACATCAAGTTCCTATTTCATTTACTTCGCAAGCTATTTCGTATTTCATAGTTTATAAAAATTAAGTTTTTTGGAGTCCGTATATCCGGAACTCAAAAAGAAATTACTAACCCGTTTTTTTTTAATTTTATTTCATTGCCAAGAAAGTAATAAAAAAGAAACTTAATCATACTACATTTAGTTTACAGCGTTTAATAGAATAACTGCTGCAGTCATCGAAACACAACACACCGTTCCATCTACAACCCCCAAAAATAAATTTATTCATTGCCAAAGAACAAAATTCTGACGGAAGCACTTACCAATGTTTATTGAACAATATTTTTCTTGAACGGGTTCTTTGCATCTACATTTCCTACCGTAATCGGGCAAAGAATTGCAAATAAAAAAATGTGATCCCCGCTTCGAATACGCAATGTAGACATCAGGTGTACCAATATCACGACGACAGTTATGTATTGTTTCAATGTTATCAAAACACCTGACAAGTTATGTTTTTTGAGCTTTTTACCTGACTCTGCCAAGAGTAGGGTCATTAACCTTTTTCGGGAGTATGTAGTAGTACTTTAGTAGTGAAAAAGTGCAGCGTCATAATATTTTTCTTTATGGTACTTTGATGCTATAATAAATTCCTTAATACTACGAGTAATTCTAAGAGTTCTGAAACATGTGTAATGTTATGGTCGGATTTCGACCACACAACTGGTCCAATAATTCTTTATAAATAGGTAAATCACGTCGATAAAAAAATAATTAATCTCTATCCTGTAGACCAGTAGTTCCTAATCTTTTCAATACTTACTGTTACCCCTTTGACCTATGAGAAAGACTATTTTTTCCGTTTTTAAAATGTTATCAAAACAATCAATACTAGTTATTTTTTCTGTTTTTATTTATTTGATGACCCCAATAACTAGTTTTTTTGTTACTCCCAAAAATTGCCGAATTACCCCCGCGGGGGTAACTAGCCCTAAATAATAAACAAATAGTAAATATCTAAACATTTTTCAAATCCAATCGACCTCCCGACCTTGTAAAAGCCGGCGGAAAGAACGTTCTAGTTTTTTTAATCATACGAGCATCTCCCGGGAGAACACACGATATCTAGATTGTTCCAGAACAGTTTTATAAAAGTTTAAAATAAAAATGAGAAGCGTACATGATACGTTGGGTATTCCCAGCACGCTCAATACTGGCTAAGAATCGTTTTGGAAAATATTAGTTGTATACACAAGCCGTACAATAGAGCTTGAAGGTTACTGTTTATAATAAAACGAAAAATATGGCATGAAATAATTTAATCTCGTAAAGACTAAAATCTTAAATGCTACTAAAAGTTTCATTTTGCATTTAATTAGTTTTTTACGTTAAAAAACTGCACGACAAATTAAATTTAAAAAATGTATCTCATATTTTGCTAACACAATATAATTTAGAAGGTCTTTAATATTATATATTTTTTATAATAAAAATTATTAAAGACTGTGGCTCACAAAATGAAGAAGAATCCAATGACACCAGACACGATAAACTACATCAAGAGATTTAAGCTGTAGAGCGTACCGAAAATGGACATACATAAAAAATTTACTTCTTTCTGGCACAGTCGGGTTAAAACGTAATTATGTCAGTAATTAAAATTATGAATCATAATAGTATACGAGTAAAGGAGTCACTTATTACCAAAACTAAGGAAAACAAATGAAAGATAAATAAGAAATCCTTTTAGCATAAGCCAATGAATGTCATACATATTTCCTTGAACGTGGGTACGATCCTCAAAAGACGTAGAGCTACTGACGCCAGAATAACAATTCGAAACACATCCGTTTAGGTTGGGATCTTCTCAGAATATTACGTAAACAGTACCCGATGTGCTGTAAATATTGCAAAGTAGCCCAGTACTTGGCTCGTAACTTTCATCGGGATACTATGCCAGAAGTGAAACAATATGTTGAATGCCTTTACATAATATCTTAGGAAGAGTTCAAGAAGCCGAAACACTTGTGTACGTAGACAAGCAATAGATATTGCTTGTTGGAAACGACGTCCAGTTGGCGAAATTGACTTTTTTGTCTTGTAGTTTGACACAAGTTTTCAAAGTACTTTTATATCAAAGCTGTCCGTGGTTTTGAACAATTGGGTGTATGAAAAGTTACTATAAAGTTACTATAACGATTACTGCTTTTATAAGACACTTTTAAGCTAATTAGATAAACAAAAAGTCGCCGGCAAAAATTGTGTTTAGGGGTTGGGTGTACCATAATCTATACTAATAATTTACAACTGAAGAGGTTATTTGAACGCGCTAATCTCAGAAACTACTGAACCGATTTGAAAAATTCTTTTAGTGTAAGATAGTCCATTTATAGAAGAAGCTTATAGGCTATATAACAACACGCTAAAATGTATAGGAGAGGAGCAGCAATAAAAAATATTGCGGAAACGGCAAAATTACGCGGGCGGAGTCGCCCGCGATTGCTAGTAAGAAATAAAGTCTATGTCACTCTAACAATGACGACGAATCATTGGGCTATATAGGGCATGCCAAAAACCCTTCTTTCAGGCACTTTAAAAAATCTTAATAAAATTACGTAATTTTAAAGCTTACACGAAATACGATTTGGTAATATAACAGACTATTTGATGCCATAATCAAATTGCTTACTAATCGTAGCAGCAGTAATTCAAGCCACCCAATTTATGGCTGCATTGTATCGGATAGTGAGGTTATTACGATACTGTAAAGTACGGCTATGGATTCCGGATAGTCTTAGTGATAAAATAAATATGGCTATACAATAGGCGAGCAGCTTCGTAAGCGGACAAATATGTAATCTAGTTGCCTATAGTTTACCTACTTACCAAACAACTAGCAGTGATAGCTTAGTGACTTAAACGTTCGTCACTCGAACGGCAGTTCCTGGGTTCGAACCCCCGGCACGCACCTCTAATTTAAAAAGTTATGTGCGTATTAGATACTAATTATTACTTGCCAAGGTAAAGGAAAACATCGTGAGGATCCTGCACATCTGAGAGTTGCCCATAAAGTTCTTAAAGGTGTGTGAAGTCTGCCAATCCGCACTAGGCCAGCGTGGTGGACTATGGCCTATAGGTACCCCTCAGACTGTGAGAGGAGACCCGAGCCCAGCAGTGGGACGGTTATGGGTCTAGATAACTCAACAACCGAAAAAAGTATTTCTTGCTTAAATTACACGAGTCCTTGCCTTCTTTACGATAGTTATTTGCTGTCTCGTTTTTACACTAAAGAAAATAGTTATCATGAATAGAACCATAAAATTGGGATTTTAAACAATTGTATCGCCCATAAATATCATTATCAGAATAGAGACATTTTCAATGACACTCCATATTTTGAAATCCGTCAAGCTCTTTGGGCTGTATACATAAATACACTCAGCAAACATTGCCCTCTTTGTGACCCAGACGGGTAAAAAGAACTCAATTGAGCAATTATTGTACGAGCAAACTTATGACATTCTGTAGTACAAAATATCACTGATAATCCAACTAGGTTACAAAATAATTCAGTAAGGTTTCAATTAAGTACAAAAACTAAAAATGAGAATCTCTTACATTTTCCCATGAAAAATTCGACATTGTTTTAGCAACATAAAATGCAGTCTTGAATAAAATTGCAAGCATCTATAGAAGTAGAGCCTAATTAACATACTTAACGTTAACGGATCTTCTTCGTGAATTTACCAGCGTTACGAAAGTAAGAATTTTACAATTTTTACATTTTACAATTTACAATTTTTACGTTTTACAATTTACGTAATAGACAGCCAAGGGGCAACAGGTGGGAGCTATTTTACCTGATGTAAGTAATTATGGTAGTCGTTAACGAAAGTGGTTAAATTTATCAAATTTAAATCGCGCCTGTTTTGACAAGCTGTTGGGCTGTAGAAAAATTTATTAAAATTTGTAGATAAATGGCTAATTTATGTTTCACTGAGATTTTATGAACACTGTAGCAGTGTGAAGGATATTGCTCTTATCGTGAGCTATAAGATCCGCTCTGTGGTCAAAATTTGACCATGATTGATCTTGTCAAACAATAGACTATAGATTTATTCGATCAATAGCCGGCAAAACCTAACGTCAATGTTAACGTCCCATTTAAGATATTTGCGGAAAGTATTTTCGCATCAAACGCAGTGTGGTAGTGAGGGTTTTGTATTATTATGCATAAAATCTAGCATTCTGCACTGCTTCTCCAAGTGAACTTTAACTATGCCAAATCTTAAACTTTTTAATCTTACATATTTTTTTTACTTTATGACATGAATTTTATTTTATTATGATGAATAATTTTGCTGATAATTAAAACAAAGATAAGTTATGTAAAAATTCAATATTTCATGAAAAGTTTCATCCCCATACAATAAGCATTTGACCTGATGAAAACTAACGGTTGTAAAGGTGAACAGGTTTATCTTCCAGTAAAATGTTCACTCCCCGTTGTCTCACTAAACTCAGGTTTAGTTTTATTTAACTTAGGATGCAACAGTCAGTTTTATAGCTCGACTTATTTATTAACCTTCTCACTATATTCCGGGAAGTAGTTTTAAGTTTGCCTTACAATACAAATGTATCGTAAAAACAATTATCATTATTATTATTATTCTTTATGTTTCCATTAAGAGAGAAGACATTTATTTCACTACTAGTGGACCTGCCCTCGCTTCGCTTCGGTGTGTCTTTCAATATGGCTGACCACGTCAACTGTCAGTCACGTCAGTTAGAGAAGTCCCATACCAACTTTAAATTTTTATAACTTTTGATAGAGTGGACTGATTTAAATAAAATAAATCCTAAACAACGCCCCGAGTTCAGGATTATTTATGTATTTCATCCATTGTTCTGTCAAATCAGCCGTTTTTACGTGATGTTCTTTCAAACACACAGACAAACAGAGCTATTCTCACTTTTACCTTATTAAATAACCATAATATGTTCATCCAATAACTTAAACAATTAAATAATTTCAAGATGGTAATACGCAAACTAATAGCGTAACGTCAGGCAACTCAATGAGTAAGTATTCGGCAGAGTAACGACGTAGCTACGATACGATAAACACCGTGTTCGTGCAGTCCGCGTAGCTCAATTAGTAGCAGCTACGCAACATTAAAAAAAAATATCATTCGATTTCTATAATGAATCACACTTTAATTAGGTAAGGCGGGGTAAGACTAACACCGGGGCAAGACTAACACTGTCTATTATCTCGATACGTATAGTTTAAATACGAAATTCTTCCAGTCTGTAAGATAGAACAAACGTAAATGTTCTCGGCTAAAACACACACATGTCGTTTCTTCAAGTGCATATCGAGATAATAGACAGTGTTAGTCTTGCCCCGTGTGTTATTCTTACCCCCCTTTACCTTATATTATCTCAGTGACGGTAGGTGTAGCCTACAAATGTATAAAAAAATAGACGAAGCCGTCCAGCCGAAAAGTGACGAACGTAAATATGAAGCCGTTCGACCATAATGAAGCCGGCCACTTGGTAGTATACGGCGAGCGAGTGATATATTTTTGCTCGTTACTTATTTTGTCGCAATTGTATACGATCGCTCTGTCTACTCTTTTTCATGGGTTTGTGGTACAAGCTACCCTCTTCATAATTTTAGACACCCAGAACATACCTAGCCTAGTACTGATCGTTACTATAACCAACACAGTAATCAAAATCGTAATAAAATATTGACACAATTACGTACCATTTTGAAGTAAAAACCTCGATAACAAATTTAAATAGTGCTACAATCACGTGTACTTAATAGCTATATTTTAATAATATGGCAGGAAAATGACAGCTGTCACATACACCACAGAATATAATTCCTATTATTGTCACGAGTGAAAGCTGTTTTTATTAATACTAGCTGATGCTCGCGAATTTACCCAAGGACGTTTATTTTTATACTCAACTTTAACCTTTGCGATTGTTCTACCCGTTTAGGGGAATAATTGTAAAATTATTTTCTTATGACTTTTCCATACTGTAAGAAGTCACACGCTGTGATTATATCGAGATATTATTGTTTCAATGGATCAACTAAACTGTTGGAAATTTTCAATTGCTTTCACAGCAAAAGATGTTTAATTGTGATGGGAATTTACTAAATGGGTTTAGTATGAGTGGTTTATATGGGTAGGCCAATATAAAAATTTAGAGTAAGGAGCATCTAAAGTGGAAAACTAAAAGGATCAACCAAACTATAAAAGACAAAAATTTGGTACAGACCTAATTGTCCGGCCAAAAGATCTAAGTAACTATCTAAAAAGTTAAGATTAATAGCAAAAAACCTATCTAAAAATACAGGAAAATGCAAAGGGCTCTTCAACGTACGAAAGTTTTTCAGGAGTTTACCCCTAGCAGTGACATAAACAACTGTAACCGCACCCAAAGTTAGTTAACTTGGTCGAACAGTGAAAACGAAGACTTGCTTAAGCTTAGCGACAGTTTCCTGATAAGCCGGTGTTTACTGTGTCTGTCTGTCTGTATGTATGTAATTATGTCCATTTTGTTTATCATCTTCTTTAACCTGAAGCATCTATCTATGTCTTCAAAAATTGTGAGGTCTTTGGATTCATCTCCATTGTGGAAATGACATTGGTTAGATTTTTTTTAATAAAGCGTCCCCTCCGATATGCTAGTGTTTACAGTCCTTGTCTAACAGATTTAGGCAAAAAATACGGATAGGATAAATTAAATTATCTACCTGTAAAAGAATATGAGTATAATGTAACATATATTATTTCGAACTTATAGGAAAACACTTTGCGCTTTGAAATAAAACACGTGGGATGTAATAGCGCTGAAATACTTGCAAAATATGCTTAAGAGCAATTTTACTTCAATTATTATTAAAGATACTTTTGAAATATACCGTTAAAGTAGCATTTAAGGAAATAATGTTATATACTGATATACTAGTACGGGAACAAACTAAGAATAACAGCATTTTCAAACAATATATAGGCCAGGCGTTGTAATGTGAAAAATATTCCACTCTTGCTGTAGAATTACCCTTGAGAGGTGTTTATAATACTAACAGAAAATAACTTCGCAACACAAGTTTGTCGTGAATCATGAGTAAGAAGCTTATCTTTGGTTAATTCTAGCTATTTTTGCTTGCGACATTTTGAAATATCAACTGTATATGCCTAATTATAACTGAATTGTCTTCAACCAGTTTAGTTTTAGTCCTCTTTACTCATTTTCTCAATTTGTTTCGCCTTTGCTAAGTTCTCCTCTCTTCTCGTCTCTTCATTTTGCCTCTCCTTTTGTCATTTCAACAATTTTCAATACTTTCTGCACCTCTATTTTGTATTTGTGTAACAACAGTTACGACTAACATATGAAATATTGTTGTTTACAAATAGATCCTATTGCAAAATATTAATTATGGAAGTAGGACAAATATAACCAGGAAATATAAACTGAAAAGCCGTTAATTGCTAATACATTGTAATATAAATTCCATGTGTAAATGAAACTGAAATTGGAACACATTTTAATCGCCATTACGTGTGAATTACGTTCATATGGCTCGATATGAGCTGTGTTGTAGCAAGTTTTTGAATTCTATCATATAGTGAAACGTCTAAAAATATTAAATTGAATTAGTATCGAAATGAAAAACTTGTCAAGTTAAAAATATTGTCGAATAGTTCCACAGTTCATCCTGCATTGATATGCTTAACATCTAAGAATTTCTTAACGCTGTGCTGGATTTTGCATCAACTTCATCAATTCATTAAAATAATAGTACTGGAGCAGCGTGGTTCAGGATGCTCTAAGTCTTATCAGTGATAAAGACCTATGCCTCATAATCAACCATCAATGGGCCAAATTCTCCTATCTTTGCACGATTAGTAAAGTTTTTTGCTTTCTTCATCATTCTATTTTTAAGAAATTTTTTTTTTTTTGTAAACTTAGCAACGTTTAACTTTGCCTTTATCTCGGATATGAACTGCAACATCGTATGCACCTAATCAATGTGAGTACCGAACATTCTCGATTAAAAGACACTCAGTTAGGCTCATGTGCGGAGTGTGCCGACCGAAGCGCCCCATACTTGAGAGTAACACTAAACAGATGCGCCAGTTATTGAAAGTGCTAAGTAATTTTCGCAATGTTGAAGAAACCATTAAACGAAGTGTACACTTAGAAGTAACCTACATTTATTAGTCTTAAAAGTCTTAACCTATTAATGCCCTACTTTGAAAACGGGTCTTCTAACATTGTGGATCTGTAGGGAGTCACGTCAACTAAAATTTCCCCCTCAATAAAAAGAAAAAATGTTGCAAAATATATGTCCAAGGATTTCAGTAGCTTCAACCTAGTATGCAACCATCCACTACTTACTCGTACGTCAGCAAACCAAATGAATTTCATTCCCAATTCCCTAAAACAAGCTCTCACAAATATCTGCAAGTTGTCCGTTTTCAAATTCGTACGTTACCGTCGGAATGGGAACTGGCTAATGATAAATCCACGCTCTAGTTAGAAAGAAGAAATAAACATTTATTTAAGAAAAACAAACTGGCTCCGACCTGTTTTATTCTTTGTTTAAATAAAACTACACACGATTGTGGTTTCTTCTGGCCAGTGTTCTTATAATATTTGGACAGTCTTTATTTCATATGATGCAAATTAACATTTGTTAACCCGGTCAACAAAATATCAACAGTAATTTATAATTTTGTGCCTAATCCTATTCCTATGTTCATTCTTCAAGACGGTCTATATTCCAAACGGCTTGATGTTTTAACATACCTACCTGTAAGGTATCATTGAATTCGTTATTTTAAGGGAAATAATAAGGACAGACCATATACTTTTTGCAGTTAGGTTTTTTTTCGTTTTTTTTTTTCTATTAATTAATACTAGTAGGTAACCTACCAAAGCATTAGATGGTTTGAGACCTATTATTATTTTTTCTTGGACGACAAAGTATCAGAGATGTATATAGACAATCATAAATATTTACCTCATGGTTAGTTTGTTCGTTTGTCAGCTATTTCCATAAAAAACGTGACCATTTTATCACCATGGTAACTGATAAAATTTGCCTTTATAACAACCTAATTTAAGACCATGTAAAGGTGTAAAATAATTCAGTACGCGACCCACCCTCTCATCAAAAAGATACAAAAATATAAAAAATTAGCATTAAACGAAACGCGGGCTGAATAAAAAAGAGACCTCTTTTGCTTAAAGTTTATTATTTACAGGGCCTTTTAAATATTTTTAGCATCAAGTGGTGAACTAAGCAGTTGGAATTTTAATTAAACCACTTGAAGGTCTGCCACGTTAATTCAAATTAGTTCTCGCTATAGAAATGCGAAGGGCTCTTAAGATGTACTCAGTAATTAAGTTCTATACAAATCTGGTAGTACCGAGTTGTTCAATAAGAAAATTTCTCGTGACAAAATTGCCGATAGCTTGGATCAAGGTACACGTTGCTCTATCGACGATTAAACGAATAAACTATAAAATATTCTGCTAAAAATTTAGTGGGGTGCTATTTACAAAAATGTGTAGTCTATAGTCTATGGCATTACTATAATAGAGAATACAATGATACTTCATGTTATTTTAAAATCCATCGAGCTGTTTTGGCTACAGAGCGTCCCAAGGAAATGGGCACATTAATACACAATCGAAAAACAGTACGCTCTTTCTGTCGCAGTTGGGTATAAATCAGAACAGTTCTTATTTAATCCAGATGTTATGTGTTTTTTAGATGTAATTTAAGTACACGGAAACGAATAGGTAACTATCATGACTTTAATTTTAGAGTTTCGTTAACTCGTTCATCGCTTACACTAAAACAACTACAAATAGGTTTTAGATTCTTCTAAAAACAAGAAAAAATGTTGTCATAAGTCTAGAAAAGAAAATAAAGGTGACATCTTCGATGAAAATTTATCGTCATCGATCGTTATTAATCACTTAACGTTAATAGTAGTTGATAAGTACCTACAGTAGGAAATAAATGGAGAAAAGCAATGACTATGTCACAACGGTTGCCATGGTGGACTGTCGTTTGAGGGTCCT
>LGAG01001113.1:291938-304978 GCA_001278395.1 Lerema accius | reverse complement strand
TATTAATTTTATTATTATGTATAGATAAATATAGATAGCAGATGAAATCCGGATAAACACAAATATATCTCCACTTACTTATTTATAAAACAAGTTGGAACCGTTATTGAGAAAGAATCTGATAATTGTCGTTTAAGTGTATCTGTTCTGTCAATTCGTTTGTGCTTTTATGGGCCATTAAATAAATAGGGCACAGACAGAGAACTGTTTTGATACTAAACAAATAACAATTGATAATAACAGAGTTAATTACACACTAATTATTGTTATTGTTATGAGTGAAATTAACATGTGATGTTATTTATTGTTTTAGTTTTAATAACCTGGTGATAAGGTATGGTCTCAGGCCAAAAAATATAATAGACTCAGTGTTCAGAACAAAAAAGTGAGAGCAATTATTTTTCTTTTTTTACGATCTGATGTATGTCACCGAGCACGGTATGCCGTGAAATGTACCGGTAAACGCTATGTTATTAACGCTATGTTTTTCCTTACCACCTACGCTTCTTTGTTCCGAATACTGCGTCTATATATTTTTCTTTCTGTAACCTAAAGTTCACAGAGACCAGTTCCGTTCAGGTTAGAAAAAAAAATTGTAATGTAAATAATTGTATTGTATTTTCTTCTCTTTATCAAAGCACCTTTTGATACCTTAGACTATACAGTATCATGTGGAATCGTAGTCATGCGCTAACTTATAAAATGTAAATGTTTTTTTTTTTTATTGTCTATAAGTCTTTCATTCTAGACCTCTAGCAATTACTTAATTTGTTCGATTATTTGGAATCAGCGTTAACCGCCGTTCTATGAGCGCTACGTCCAAACCAAACTCAGACGATAACGAAATATCTTTGATTAAATTCTGATAAACGTTCACAATAATTAATATCGTGCGATATGTAAATTAAAACGTCATATTCGCATAATGAAAACCGCATATTAACCGCAAATAACATAAATATGTTGACTCAAAATGTTGTGAATATATTGCATAGGTGTATGAAAAATATCACAATTATTTCGAAAACATTTTTTTTTACGTTAGGGTCGCTAACATAACAAAAAATATAAATTCAATTAAAAAAAATATAATTATATGAAAAAAATATTAATCGCATATCGAAATCGCTCTCACTTAATTCACTTGTGAATAACCTCAACCTATTATTTGTCCACTATAGGGCACGTCTCTCCTCATAACTGAGGAGCCTTAAAGCATACTCCACCACGCTGCCCCAGTGCAGATTGCCAAGTGGGCGCTTAATCGAATTTCAATCTTAATGCATGGTCATTAGGTAAGTTTTTGAAACTGCAACATTCATTTACAAGAACCAATATAATCGTACGTGTCGTAGCGCCCATTTCAACTCGAAAGTGGTTGTCAAAGTTTGCCCGAAGAGAGTAATTCCACGCTGTACATTTTCATAAAAAATGTATCGATAAACCCGGAAATGACTGTAATAAAATTCGAGTACCGACATTTCTCAGTTTGGGGGTCGCATTGATATTGTGTACTTTAAAGACATTGCGACTTCACAAACCTAATATGTTGTCTTAAGACAGGCGTAAATATCAGGATTTTTTCCGATTTTGAACTGACAGTTGTTCAAGCCGTTTAAGTTGTAGAGCGTTCCAAGGAAATTCACATACATGCCGTCGAAAACCCGTCAGCCGGGTAAAAACACCATCAAAATCATTCTATTCGTTTAGAAGCTACAATGATATAGACACAGCAGACAAACAATTATATCAGTTTTTTACATTGAGGGCTAAAAATAAAGTATTAAATAGGTATTCACGATAGGTACAGAAACTCGTGAATTATTTTGACTACCTATCCGCTGCCAGAATTTAGCAGGTTTAAAACAAGTTTCCAGAACAGAGTTTACCAAATACGAGTATTCCTTAGAATTAATTTACTTGCAGCGTCCAGGATTCATTATACTTATCGGATTATAGATTCGGTGGTGTTTTAGGATTATCTTAATATTCTGAAAGTTGCTTCGTTATCTTCTTAATAACCTACCTACGATAAATGTGAAAGTTTAGGTGTTTTTGGATAATCACGTAGTAATGACTGTGTCTTTAGATGTAGCAAATAGTTTCATATTGACGACGAAATAAATATCATCATTACAATTAAGTCGGCTAATAATAATAAATTGAAAGGCATAGTGATAACCTAGTGGTTTGATTGAACATTGGTCTTTCGAACGGGAGATCTTGGGTTCAAATCCCACGGCACGCACCTCTAATTAAAAAAAAGTTATGTGCGTATAAGATACTTATTATCACTTGCTACGGTAAAGCACAACAAAAGATGAATGAATGATGATATTAAAAGGAGGATTTATTCATTTTGACAACTAACATCATCAACGGTATTATAACGGCACGTAAGATTATTGGCAGAACTACGAGTATGGAGGGCAGAACTGTGATTATTGAGTGGATTTACCTTTACTTTTGCTCGGGACAGCGTATTAGACCATCAAGTGCATCGCTGATGGGTCTACCTTGTGGTAATGTTTGGTATTATTCAAACGAGAAGCTACTTGGTGAGTTGCATAGACTATTATTTTTATCCTTTGTTGCTAATTCTTGGGGCTTCGATTACAATATTATGTATCATAAGTCAATTGTTAGATTAATGTTTCGATAAACAATACCTATTATCAATTTTAAAAAAAGCAAACTAGCATTAGAAAGCTAAAGTTAATCAGAGTCAATTGCTTGACTTAGTTTCTCAGCAATTTCCGTAAAAAAACTAATTCACAAAACCAATCTTGTTACAATATTATCTTAATATACTAAGATACTTATAAACTTGCTACAAAATTTGCACAAGGCCTGAAATTGACCCTAATACTGTAAGCTAATGATCCGTACAGACTCCACCTTCATAATTTTCACGTTTTTGCTGAGTTGGCCTGGTACTGGTAACTTGGTTTTTATTAAATTTCACCGCTAAATCCGAACCTTGCTATCTGAAAAAGTAATTTACTTAGACTAGGAAAACACTAGGTGAATTTGCTTGGATGTCCTCGGTTTAAAAAATATGACAATGCACATTCTAAAGAAAATTTCGTCTGATGTTTAATGTAACATTATACATAGAGATTTTTACGAGGTAAAAAAAAAATGTGACTGATATGAAAGTTATTATTTTATCTGTCTCTTTCGAACTTTGATTTTGTTTGACTGTTAAATAGAGATGTTAGGATAAATTGAGTTACTTCTTGAAGAGTTATAAATAGATAGATTAGTTTCTCTAGGTGCAATAGTTTAAGCAAAATTTTATTTGAACTACCTACTAATTTTATTAATTGGATACGAAAGTTGTTGTAATAACTGTTTCAATAAGGTTTACCATTTTGAAAAGCATCAAGTATGTGATGCCGAAGCTATACTTGTTTGGTAGCACTTACTATACGTGTACGCCACTCCATCGTTAACCAATTACTGTCCTCTTATAAGAGGAATACATAGAAAATCCATTAAGATATAAAACCCAGGAAATTTACTTCCAATGGAATTTTTATGAGATATCGCCTGTACAATAGCAACATACCTACGTGGTACATTAGAAACTTCGGCAATCGTACGATCCCCTTATGTTTCGTCGGCGCTGTTCCAACACAAAGTTCCGACTTTTACGATAATGTCAGCCATTGCCATTCAAACACGCTAAAACTTTATCAATGTGTGTGAAAGGATAAGCTGGCATCGCTACGGTTCCCAATAATTTCTCACAAGATAACCTGGGTAGGGAGACCGTGTAAATTCACCGTAATGACGTAGTAATCCGGGATAGTAGGACCAAGGACTTATCTAAATATAATTAGAAGTGAGCACTACGAATTATACGTTCGTTGATAAGGAGATATTCCTACAATGAATGTACCTAATGGCATGAATTCGTAGTTGTGTAGTTTACAATGATCGTATAAATAAGGCTGATGTACCTAGTTGTGTTTTCTTACGGCCTTTGCGCATGGCTTGTTTAAAAGCGCTTAGTCGTTAGCAGTTAGCGCGTCTCAGGTCTCATCTCACAGTGTGGTACAGGCCATAGTTCTCCACGCTGGCCTTGTGCGGATTGGCAGACTTCACACACCTTAAAGAACTTTTATGAAGAACTCTCAGTTGTGCAGGTTTTCTTACGATGTTTTCCTTCACCGTAGCAAGTTATAATTAGTATCTAATACGCACAACTATGTAGTTGGATTAGAGATGCGTGCCGTAGGTTTATACCCTGGAACAGTACGGGAGAACAACCTTCAAACCATGAGGTTATTACTGCTTTTAAAGTACGTAAGTACTAAGTACGACTAATAACAGTAACAATATGGCTTCATACAGCTACCCTTACCAGACCGATATGGTTGAGTGGAAACTAATTGATTGCGTTTTTCAATTGCTCTGCCGTGGATGATTAGGTGTCATACGAGCCTTCCGTTGCAACACGCGACGATCCAATGTCATGTAATGTCAACATACAATGTTGTCATAATTATGTAGATACTAGCTGTTGCCCGCGGCCTCGCTCGCGTGTAATTTTGTTTGCCACATAGGTTTCGTGACAGATCATTTTATTTATATGTGAAACGGAACGTTCATTAACTGACCAAGATGGCGAATGCGATTCGTTTGTCATTGTCAGTGCCATTAGAATTTAACGAAATACTCCATAATCCGAATTTTGTGGATATATGTTGTCGACTCGAAATCATAATTTTTTTATGTTTTGTTATTTATATAAGGTTTCGATCGAGTCTACCGTACCCCTGCACGAAATTATCAATATAGATTTATACTAATTAAGTATGTTTTTGTGTGTAAGTATGTTTTTGTGTGAAACGTCACCACAGACCAAAAAATAATATAGACGCAGTCTTCAGAACAAGAAGCGGAGTAGGGAGAAACATAACGTTAATAACAAATGATAACGTTTCCCAGTACAATTCTCGGCAGACCGTGCTCTGTGACATATACATAATATCAGATCGTAAAAAAAATCACCTCACTTTTTTGTTCTGAACACTGAGTCAATTATATTTTTGGGTTTTAGTTTCTCACGCCAAAACTACTGGACCGATTTCAAAAGTTCTTTCACCATTAAAAAGCTGCATCTTCACTGAGCGACATAGGCCTATATTACATTAAAAAATAGAAATCCCTAATGAAAATTCAATGCAAAAGATTAGACTAGTGGGTTGATTTCGTTTCTTTACGCCTAACGCACCTATAACATTATCTGCTTCTTGTATAAATTATAGAGGTATCTATAAAATGTAATATAAAACTGTTCTCTAAAAGTTTCCAGCGAATATTAAAAATGACCCAAAACCTACGTATACCTTGGCAATACTCTTCCTTTGTTTAAGAAGCATTTTTCACTACACAAAACTTCTCCTCAAAGGCATCAGAAAGCAAAATTTATGTGAAAAATCCTTAATCCTGAACGGAAGCCCCTGGCATGTCCGGGTTTCCCTATCACTTTACAAGTCAGTACTAAATAGATTGAAGCGCTTATAGTCCAGTGGCTTTCGTCGCTCTTAAGTGATCGACAAAGTTAAGCAACTGGGCGTCGGAAAGTGGATGGGTGACCGCTGGTCTCAAAATTTCTTGAACGTTTTCGTGCTTCGTAAGTGCGTGAGTTGTAAAGGTAATGATTCCATTAACTACGTGATGGTTTTCTGGCATTTTTAAACCCTCCCCCCGTCACCCTTGTTGATAGATGGTGAGGTTTAAGTCTAAAAATAAATCTCGTGTATTTTATAGTAGGTACCTACCTACAAAGAATCTTTTTGTTTAATAAAAAGTGCAAAATTTTAAGTCCCTGTTAACCGTTGAGGGGTTCAATCGTCTGGAGCCAACCCTGGTAGCAGTATCACATCATGCTTATTATAAACATGCATTGTCATCAGGACTAGACAAGTGTGTAAAATTTTAGCTCAATCGGACACCGGGAAGTGGGTGAAAAGCTTGCAAGATTTGATTACAAACAGCAGGTGAAACTAAATAATAAAATAAAAAAAAGCTTGTAAAATACGGTTGCCATCGTCGCTATGCTACATACGAGTAGGTATGTGAATAATGATGCACTTTAGTTTTCGTTAACATTTCTAAGTGGTTACCATACTACTAGTAAGTGATAGCTGCTACCAGTATATTTTTGTCATAACTACGTTATTTTTGTTCAAACAATCGGCTCCTAACTTCAGAAGTTGCTTTGTTCCTTTATTTTTAGGTTTTACTGCGCCTTGTATTTCACGTAGGTATTTCTTTACACTCCTAAATAAGTCTTTGATGGTTTCCCGCCTTTTTGAAGCTCTTCTGAACAATTAAAATAAACAGAGAGTGTTTTTTTCTTGCAAATAGTAATAATTATGCTACGTACTCATAGCTCTACATAGGTCTTTGAAGGGAGTTTCTGAGTTAAACCCGGCATGCACTTCGAATTTTCAAAAATTAATGCGTGTATTAGAAACTAATTATCATTTGCTTCAGTATAAAATATTGTAAGGAAACCTGCACACCTGAGAGTTCTCCATAAAGTTCTGAAAGGTGTAAAGTCTACCAATCCGCACTAGGTCATCGTGGTGCACTATGGCCTGTACCTTTCACACTGTGTGTGAGAGGAGACCCGTGCCCAGCAGTGGGACAGTTATGGGTTGTAATAATGATGATGATGATGATGATCTATGTTGTTAAAGCTACTATAAAAATAAGGAGGTAAATTGCTATTCAATATTTTTTCTACTAAATTACTGGAGTAATATTTTTGTACGTAACATATTTATACCCAATACAATATACCCTAGAATCCTTTGTTTGCGTTTGACTACCATTAAAGAAATACTTGAGATATTCTATTGATGGCTGCGATAACGATAGGTACCATCATCAGTCAAACCAACAAATTATGTTAAATATTCAGAACAAATTTTATACGAAGTACTTCGATATCATGTATTTTGGGATACAATTTTATTGAAAGGATATTTTATTCTAATATTAAGAGTATATTTTAGTGTATTATTGACATATTTATCTAACTTATTCTTCTTTATATGGCACATTAAGCTAACTGTCACAATATTTTTACTACACACGATAAGTCAATGCTTGACTACGATCCTACCTGATGGTAAGTGACAACATTCTGGGTCCTGGGTAATAAAAAGCATTAACTTAATAGATGTCTACTATTGTAATTCTTCTTTAAGAAGAATTTAATTGCCAATAACGAAGCCATTATGCCCGGCCTATTAATAACCACACTAATAGGTTAAAGTCAAACTCAAGAACGATAAAAAGCAAAAAATCTTTATAAAAGAACTCGTTTCATGTACATTGTCATACATTATGTTGTGCCGTATCTTTATAATTCAACTTTTCAATTATAAGAAATCTGAGCCAGCGCTTGCAAGCAATATCGCTACGAGCAGCAAGTCATACGTTATAAATTAGTGCCCCTTAGGAACGTCTGCGGGTAGTAGTACAATTTTTACCACGTCAAATAGGAAGATAACTATAAAGAGATTCCCCACGGGTGAAGCTTTTCAGAACGCCAAAAGCATACTATAAAAATTTAGTTGCCTACCTCTGCCTGCTAACTAGCTGTTTTATTCCTGGCGTTCTTCAGAGTTCTTCAACCTTTTCTAATTTATTGTATGTTGACTTATTATTATGCAGGTAGGAAGTTTTTTTTTTGTATCCACGATGGAACGGAGAATATGAATTTTATGAGGCGTTTATTTAAACACTAGTCGAATAAAATGGGCGCGTTAAAGTATTACGTAACGCATTTTTTTTTACCCTCCCCCTCCTAACCCCCAAT
Source organism: Lerema accius (assembly GCA_001278395.1). Lineage (NCBI taxonomy): Eukaryota > Metazoa > Arthropoda > Insecta > Lepidoptera > Hesperiidae > Lerema > Lerema accius. Next base: position 297,135 of record LGAG01001113.1, on the reverse strand, counting down.
GTACCGCACTGTAACGATTTTATACTCTTTCTCCCCCTTCCTAAACAATGTTGTCATTTTGCTTCAACAATGTTGCCATCTTAGTAATTAAAAAAAATGTTACGTAACGGGTTGTTATGTTATGTATCGTATCATAACATTTTTAACCCCCCTGTCTCTAAATTGCGTTATGTAATACCTTTTTTTTTGTTAAGTAATACTTAAACTGCTCCTAGGTAAAAGTGTGTAAATATTAATCCTAAACTGTCAAAAACATTATACACCCCATGATATTGGGCACTATTAATAGTCCTAAGTCGCTTTAAGACTTTTTACGCACCTCGATGAATATCGAAACAATAGGGAATCCATTGCAGATTGGTTTATAAATTATACGATCACGTGGACAGGTTCTTATAATGCCTGGAGATGTCGTTTGAAAACGTTTTGCTGGTAGAAGACATGTATAATTTATATGCCTATAGGTCCCTTACTTTTGACCTATACCTATAATCCTACTAATATTATAAATGTGAAAGTTTGTAAAGATGTTTTTATGTTTGGATGTTTGTAAGTCCTTCACGCTCTAACCGTTGAACGGATTAAGCTGAAACTTTGTACACAGATAGTTTGCATCCAGGAATAGGATAAGGATAGATTTTATCTCGATATAGGTTCCCTTGGGATAAATCCAATATTTTTGTAATCTACTTTTTAGCGGGCGAAGCCGCGGGCGACGTTTAGTTTTAAATAATGATACTTACACAATGCGTTGCTCTAACTATTTCATACACACCTGAAACAATAAAAAGAATAAATTATTATAATTATAATATAAGATGCATGACTTATCTCTCTCCTAATCTGTCGTGGTGTCTCCCGAAGCGAAACGAGGGCGGGTTGCTAGTAAAGTATTTATTATCTATTCGCCTCGGTACCCAATATTACACCCCTTGAGTTTATAATAATAATATTGTCCTTGTAACGGGATCGTTTTACATTCTCCCCTCGACGATAGAATAATTAGTCCTCGACATAGTAACTTTGTTACACTAATTGCTTTTAAATGTATACAGCATAAATAAATTGATTAAAACATACAATTTGGAGGACGGTTCAATATTTGTATAGTGAAAGATATGCGTTGATTGTATGTATTATTAATAATGTATTATTAATGTGACGGTTTCGAATTTTGGTACTTTTGGTTTGAGATTTGTGATACATACAAGCATAGTATGTGATAATTATAAATACATTGGATTTAAAAAATAAATCGACACTTACACAGGTTCAGATTTTTTCATATGTTGTTGTGGTACACTTTCCCTAGATGGCGCTACGAATGATGAAAAGGTTCCTTTCCTAATAAATAGATGGCGTTGTTACCCATGAAACTGATCCTTTCGATCCTCATACAGACTTTGAGTCTAATTTCAGACAGCGGGTTCTCTAGTTAGTGATAACTTAACTATGAACTAATTAGTGGAGTTTAAAGGGTTTGTGTTGTTCAAGTAGTTGTTAGTCATTTTTGCCTTGTTAAGCTTACTCATCCGTGAGAGTTCCACTTTTAAGGTACCTAACTACATACATTGTATTACTGTCGTGAATTACGGTCGAAAATAGCAAAACTAAGTAGTAAAAATAATAAAACAAACAAAAACTACTTAAAAAGAAGGTTATTTAAAAAAATATATCCTATTATACTTTTACAATCGAAACAAATCTAATGGTAAGTACCTCCATGGAGGAACTGTATGTATAGATACATTCGTTGCTCTATGGGTACCTCAAATGTCAAAATCCTTCAAGCCGTTTAGGCTTTACAGCGTGCCAAAGAAATTTACATACAAACATTTTGAAAAACATTATCCTCCTTATGACTCAATCAGGTAAAAAATAGGGTTTCCAAGTATACACAGAACCCTAAAATATAGTCTAAACGCTTTTCAATCTGTACACGTGCAAATGGTGATTCATACAATTTCTGATTTCACACTGCTTTAATTTCATGTCTCTGACAGTAAATAAATGGACCCTCCTATTATGTAGACAAATGGTTCTTAACAATCACCCGCCTCACCTTTTAAAGGCCAGCTGAGAAGTGGAAATTTGCAAGTCTTTAAATGGAACAATGACTGAATTTTTCCGGTCTATGCACTCGGTTAATATTTGTAATAAACTAACTCTGATTTCGAATCTATTCAATGTTTAAGATTAAAATAGGTTTGGTTTAGTTTATTTGAAAACTACGGGTTTTATTACTAAGCATATTGGCTACATATTAGACTTTTGTAATAGAAAAGACGCTTAGAAATAACTCGTCAATAGTTGATGTCCTGTTAGAAGAGTAGAGTTTTGGCGAGAACAAATGAATAATCATACATACATACATCTATACAAGTCAATATAATAACCCGTTTAGTTGGGTACCAAAAGCCAAAATTTTGTTTAAATAAAATAGTTCAGGAAAACGATCAAGAAAGACAATAAATCCCTTAATTTTATTATCAACCTGTAACCATCCCACTGCTGGGCTTGGGTCTCCTCTCAGAAGATGAGGTATATGCCATGTTCCCCCACGCTGGCCAAGTGCGGATTGGCAGACTTAACGCACCTTTAAGAGCTTTTAGAAGAACTTTTAGTTATCTAGATGTCCTCACAATATTTTCCTTAACAGAAGCAGGCTACTCACTTAAGTGTACAAAAAATTGTTGTAAGTCTTGAACTACAGAAAATTCGGGCGACCAAGACCAAATCCCAACCCTATTACGGCTAATAAATCCCTAAAATTACATAATTATTCTGTTGTCGTAATCTTTCTTACAAGGACAAATGACAGGCGAAATATTAAACTGATGTAGTAAAGACGGAGTGTTAATTAAACGCAAGATCCGAGCATATTTTACCCCCTAATGGAAGTATTCATAAGCACCTAAAAGCATTACCATACCGAGTTTATCTCCCTAACTTATTCTCTGTCAGGAAAGGATAAAGCGATGATCATAAACCGTGGTTGTCGCCGTAATTAAACGAATTATACCGCGCCCACAAATATAATGATCAACCAGATTGTTTCTGTTTATTACTGTAATAAAAAGGGAGAGTACTGCGAGTCTACGAGGCGTAAGAAGTTTCTCACGTGGTACAATTAAGTGCTGCACTTAATAAGGGTGCCTCTCAATTATTCGCAACTTGATGCGGGATCACGGTTCGTCACACTTCGCTCACGGTACCAGATTCAGTGTCACTTACGCCCCCGTAGCCTGACGCCCCCGTAGCCTGACGCCCCCGTAGCCTGACGCCCCTGTTTCCTGACGCCCCACTTCACTGACGCTCTACTACGCTACGCAGATACCAGTTCCCAACAAATCTCACCGACACAACAAAATTCCGCACCGCAATTATGTGCCACATATGGCACTGGATGGATTATGTGAAATTAAGCACGATACAGGAACTAAGTGGGTTTAATATACGTCGCAAGTCGTAGCAATTATAGTTACACTTATGAGCTCACGTATTTCGAAGTAATCACAGTTATTGAGTTAGTGGACCTGACGCGAATCATTTGTGATTAAAAAAACCTCCCCCATTCCCACTAAATCCTATGACTTAGTTAACAGCACTGCTTACCTCCAAGCGCAAAAAGTTTAGGGTTAAATACGTCATGCAAAATTATATACGATCGTTTGTCATTATTAACAATATCTACCTTCTACATAATATAATGGAATACTTATCATAAAGGAGACAAATCTAATGACAGCCCATAGTCCGTGGTTTAAGCTTAGACCGAACTAAAGAAAGGAATACAACATACATACGTCCAAAAAACATTACTCTCCTTCGAGTGCAGGGGGATAAAAAGCTTATCTATAATTTAAGGGAAATATATTTTAAGCACAAAGTTTAATAGTTTAAAACAATGCCTTAATGAATAGATGCGACTTTAAATTGGAACAATTTTAAGTGAACAAAATAAAGTCCAAAATAGACTTCCAAACAAAATGGAAACGTCTGCTTGAAGAAAATTAAGACAAATCGAAAAGAAAATGCGCTGAATCGGAGTGGTTTTTCATGTTTCCATTCTTGATCTAAATTTGTCCGACTATTTTCATATCGCGAATCAAAAACCTGGCTTCAATATCCGAGGACGTATCCGAAAACGTATCCGTTCCGCCTAAGCGGCGGTTGTGAAAAAAGGGAATTTGACAAACATTTTATAGAGCTTATTATTCAAAGAGCATTACTTACCTCACACCCCTGTTTGCGGTTTCAGGCGAAACTGGACTCTACAGTGGCGTGATAAGGTTACATTTGGATCGTGGTTATATTTGACTTAACCATAACACTGGTAGATTACACAGTGTCGTTACGATGCTCGTTTAGATACCGCGTATGAAGAATTGCAGATCTGGAGACGCGAAACTTGGAGAGTGGAGGCCATGTATTTTTTAAATCATAATAACTTCTTATATATGATATCATCTTTCCATTTTACAGATTAAGTAGCTTGTAAATTTCTCATTTAAAACTCTATGCAATTTAACTATTATGAACTTTACTGATTTTTTATGAGTAGTATACAAGCTTGCCTATAGACATATTTAGAATATACCAGTTGGTAATTTATGTTGTAGATAACAACATTATCCTACTAATATAATAAATGTAAAAGTTTGTAAAGATTTTTAGATGTTTGTAAGTCCTTCAGGCTTTAACCGTTGAATGGATTAAGCTGAATTTGGCACACAGATAGTTTGCATCCAGCAAATGGGACATAGGATAGATTTAAAGTTGACGAAAGTTGTGAATAATAATACATATTTATTTATTGTAATGAAAGATACAGATGATTCATCAGTTTTTCTAGCGTTATGGCCTGTACCCCTCACGTTGTGAAAGAAGACCTGAGCCCAGCAGTGGGAAAGTTATGGGTTGCGATGATAATGAAAGCACGAATGGGTGGTTAGTATAGTAAAATAAGTGGGTAGGGAAATAGCTCAAGTGTCGGCGGCAATAGATAAGAACGCGAATTTAGGTAACTAACAGAACGTAAGGATGAAAAATAAAATAACAAATCACTTGTAGTTTTTTGTCCGTGTTTATCTTAAATCAGCTGGATTGTTTGGGTCGGGATAATAGGACACTTTAGATAAAATTTGTGCTAACATTGAGAAAATCTTTTTATGTTCAAATAAAGGATAAAAGTTTA
>LGAG01001113.1:234585-278101 GCA_001278395.1 Lerema accius | reverse complement strand
TATAAATATGAAAGTTTGTAAAGATGTTTGGATGTTTGTGGGTCCTTCACGCTCTAACCGTTGCACGGATTAAGCTGAAACTTGGTACACAGATAGTTTGCATCTGGGAATAGGACATAGGATACATTTTATCCCGATTTTAGGTTCCCTTAGGATGAACCCAATATTTTTTTAAACTACTCTTCTGCGATTGATATCCGTGAAGTTGGGGAAATATTAGGTACAGTGCATTTCTTAAATTTATTTTTCTTTCGACGCTAAGTTGGCTCCCCTGTCCATTTTTTATTACAGTAGAATTCATTGTCACGCCCTCGCTGTAGACTCCGAGCGGCCGGCTTCATATAGTCAAGTGGCTCCATATTAACGTTCGTCACTTTTTAGCTGGATGGCTTCATCTATTCTTTTTATATTTTCTGGCAGCCACTTAAAACGATGAACTGAAATTAACAACATAGTCGATGTTTGTTTGAATAGTTTATTAGTGTAGAAAAGTTTGTCAAGAACTCTCGTGCTTCGAAAGCTCGTTACCGTGCTTCTAACGCTAAGCTTTCGGTACCTGTTGTTATCAGTAGGTACTTAGCAGTTGCTAAGCTGTGTCGCTGACTTTTTTTGGGGACAGACAATCTACCATTTATGTAAGATACATTATAATAAAGAGAATTCGCGGTATGGTCAAAATTAGACCATGATTCACAGTTTACAACCCCCCTGGGGCGCGTTACGTAATACTTGAACGGCCCCTTGGCTGGCAGTCATAAAAAGTAGTCAATAATAGAGAACCAAAAATCCCGCTTGGTAAAAATTGGAAAAAAAGGTAGTCTATTATACCTGTGGAGACAGTTCCAATCACCATCATCATCATCGCAACCCATAGGTAACTGTCCCACTGCTAGGCTCGGGACTTCACACACCTTTGAGAACTTTATGGAGAACTCGCAGGCGTGCAGGTTTCCTCACGGTGTTTTCCTTCACAAGTGATAATTAGTATCTACGCCCGTAACTTTTTAAATTAGAGGTGCGTGTCGTGGGCTTTGAAACCAAGAACTCCCGTTTCAGAGACCAACGTTCAAACCACTAGGCTATCACTGATTTTTTTTCCAATAACCAAACCCTGTTCCAATAATAAATCAATTGAATATCATCAAGCTATTTCGAATATTGTGACCGAATAGTTGATCGAGTATTTCGAATATGTCAACAAAATTGACATAAGGTAAGGTGGGGTAAGACTAACACACGGGGCAAGACTGTCTATTATCTCGATATGCACTTGTAGAAACGACATGTGTGTGTTTTAGCCGAGAACATTTACGTTTGTTCTATCTTACAGACTAAAAGAATTTCGTATATAAACTATACGTATCGAGATAATAGACAGTGTTAGTCTTGCCCCGTGTGTTAGTCTTACCTTACCTTACATACACAAAAAAAAACACTTTTAGGGAAGTTACGTAATAAATCCTAAAGGCTTATATAATTTGCTCGTAGATTCCATCGGTGTAAAATTGAATAACACCGCCATTTCTTCACGCTATCAACGAGGAGCAGTTAGTTTGGCTGATTGCCAACAAGCATGTCAGTGGTACTCACTACGGCTTAATGACTGGCTTAATGCTTATAGCGAAGCAACACTTCGGCTTATTTTCCCAGCAATGAACGCTAATGTTTTACATTCAGTGTTGCTAATGATGAATTTGCTTGTAAGTATGACATTAATTGGTTGTTATGCTTAAGTTTACAGGACAGTAATCCAGTGGAAATGTAAAAAACAGTTAGTTTTCTGTCATTTTTTTTTACTGTATTTTATTTTTTTGTAAATTGAAGTTTCATAGACTATTGCAATATTAGTTTGGATGCTGTAAAATCAATACAGGTTATAAGTAAATTATTTGTTAATTAAGTTTGTGTAATTCCTGTACAATTATTTTCAAAATGTTTTTGTTTATTAATTTCCAAAAAAAATGGCTCTACACTTTAAAGGACCTTACAAATTCAGAACTCTTTTACACTAAAAATAAATGTTATTTCTAGCCAAAAATGCCTTTGTTCACCAATTTTTAATAGTGATGCGCTGTCGGTCACCACCAGGGCCCACCAGTGGGTCACCATTTTGGTAAATACCGTAGACAACATTTTACTCAAACAGCCGTACATCAGCGGTCATTACCGTGACTGCAACACTAACATTTAACCTCAAATAAATGTACCTCGAACCTTAAATCCTAACGCTTATGGCGCGGAGCTTATTTGGACTGTAGCAAATAGAAGGTATTCTCCGTTCGCAATACACGGGTCATTACCATATTTGTGAATGGCTTGACAATTATTATGGTAGTGCAAATATTACGGGCAATACATTATGTTGTTGGTGAATTTGGATTGTCAAGTTACGAGCTTTGAAACTTTCTGGGACGTGTGAATTGACTAAGTCATACTATTTCGTTGAAGTACGTTGATTATGCAATAAATAATTCGCTTATTAGTCATACTTATTTAAATAAAGAGGCAATTAATCATCTAGTAACCAAGCACTTTTTTTCGGTTGTTCACTAAGAATGTAACATTATCTATAAAATATTATAATTGTCGTGAATTATTAAGTTATTATGCACCTATATCAGAAAAGACAAAACTATGATAAGTTTTTCAAAAGCAGAACTTCAATTATTACATTACTCCATCACATAAAACTTGTTTCAGAAATGTATCTTTCAAGCAACTCTTTCAAACTCTGATTTTCTTTCAGTATTTAAAAGAAACGTAAAAAAAAAGTAGGAAATTCAAAAATGGAATAATAACACGCTATTTTAAAGCAACAAGGGACGGCTAAGCCAAAAGGTAGCCAAGCATGACGCGTCACGATTTGTCATACACTTCATACAATGCGGTAATTGAAAAGTGTCTCATCCGTGACTGCGACGGGTGGCGCCCTCTAAACAATAATCTCATTACAATTTTATAATCCGACAATTGTCAGACAATGGAGCAGTAGTAAACAGATGACTCGACGGCGCCTAACTCCCTGGTTAGTTCATTGCACTGTCATAATAAAAGGTACATCATTTTTAGGGTTCCGTAACTGAAACTTAAACACGTGGGCCTATTACTAAGCCTCCGTTATCTGTCTGACTGTCTGTCACCAGGCTGTATGTCCTAAACCATGATAGCTACAAAGATGGAATTTTCACATTTTTTTTTGTCAATAATTAATAGTTATTACAAAAAAATGCATTGACCACATGTGCAGCGCATCATTTTATTGTTAACAAATTTGCACTATGACTCGTTCTGTGTTAGGTACTTTTAAATATCATAAAATATAAGCGAAAATATAAACGCCATTTTTGCGACATCATTTGCCGTTTAAGTTAATTAATAGCGAAACGAAATTCAAAGTGCAAATTATGGGGGAAGCTTCGACATTTTGGAAAAAACAAATAGATTGATAAAATCATAGTTAATTTTATACATACTTACACAATTATTATCTTACAACAAAATTACACCGAAAATACACATTATTACAAAGAGAATGAGTTGTAAACATTTACATTGAAAATGAAATTACCAATAAAAATAAAAAAAGACATATTAATTTAGCGTTAGCGCAATAAAATGAATGGCAATTTACTAACCAAACCTATTTAATAAGCTAGTTGTTAAACAAATGACTAACTAGATATTAATAAAGTTATTTTCGTGTTTGGTCAACTGAAAAGTATGCCCGCTAATACAATGGCCCATCAAGTACGATAACGAAGTGTTTTCAAAATGTTTGCGAATCAATCACCGCTCTGGTTCATAATCATTCATTCATTCACTCACGGTAGCGCGCTAAACGAACAGTCTATACGTTCATTCGATATATTGGTTTAGATAATTATTACGTATATTGAATAGAAATAGAAGTAAACTTGAATTTATTTTTTGTTGACTCAATATACCTATGTTATAATGTAGACGTTTATTTTTATCGTACTAGAAACCAGGTATTCGTCTAGAAATTTTTTTTTAACAGAATAGGTTAAAACAGTGGTTTTTCAAAATGATTCTAAAGTATCATACAATCAAAGTTAAACATCTATCCTTCTACGAAATTGGAATGTTCCGTTCGTCAAATTTCGACTGAATCTGTTCATTAATTAGTCGTGAAAAGGTAACATACAGTCAAATAGACTTACTTTTGCATTGACATAAAGAAGTACGGATGAGGTAAAATCAGTACCTACAAATTTCAACTATCTTTGATATTCAATTTCGGTAGTTACAATGTTAATTATAGTTTAGCCAATGTAATGATGATGATACGAATTTCCAGTGAAATGAAGCTAGGATTATAATTTCTAGCTCCCTATTCTGACTACAGCGGCCATTGTTACTGAGAAAAATTTGTATGACAATAGTCTTACGTAATAGTTAGCCGAATCGAGGATTACCATCGTTTTTACTACGAAATCTTCGTGTTGTCGCCTTTGTAGCATAAAAGGACATCAGGTAATTTCCACACATTGTCGGTCTAAAAAAACTGCGTGGCCATACCTAGGATTATTTAAAATAGCTAGGCCATAATGATATTAAGAACTTAAAAAATACATAACGGGGTTAATACCTGTAATTGCATATTATTTTCTTGCTTGTACAAGCATATATAATTTAATTTGTACATAATATAATTTACTGTTATAAATTACGTACGAAAACTTAATTAGCTACTCAAAAACGTAGTTACAGTGTTAAATTCATAGAATCTCTATATGACCCGGCTATTAGAAATATTCATAGTTCTGGCCGCCCATTTTTTAGTCCAGAATACCTGATGTCTATTATTAAAGAAACAGTCGACAAAACACCAGTAGATCCATTTGTGGGCTATTTCAATAAAAGATAGCTACTCGTAATAATGTTGCCATATAAAATTATATTGCCCCGTATACGACATTTCTTATTACGATCAGTCATTTCAGAGACACAGGGACGAATAGGAAACTATGCTAATATCATTTACGATTTACATGATTGGATTGGGCATTGGATGTCGCGTCGTAGCGAAAATTCATACGGTCATATACAGATATAGTATAGTGTTATAATTTTAGGTAAACTGAGGGTTTTTATCCGATATTAGGATGGCAGGAAGATTGGTAAAGTACGAATTATAAGCTAGGTTAATCTATACCTAAATAGTATGCGGATAGATGAATTTAAGGAAATAATAAAATTTAATATTCGGCGTAAGTTGGCTTTCAACTGTAGTCGATTTAAACGAGTTATTCGTCATTTCACACGGTAAAAACTGGCACGATCGAGCGACTTATCACTTCTCGAATTTACCTAATATTTCTGTCGTCAACTCGCACGATCATTAACATTAGTAAAGTCAACTACAAAAATCTTTTTTTTTAACTTTTATTATTTTATGGTTGGACTTTAAAATAGGAGGAAAAAAACAAAAAACATGCCTTATTTGTATATTGTAAACGGTTGAAAATGCATGGCAAACGAGCTTAATTCGTAGCGCATAATAATCAAAATTTATAACCACAGCAATGAATTCTAATCATGTGTAACTTGCGGGCCATATAAACAGCGAAATTTACAATTTACAATCATTTAATAAACACCAACTTTCATCCCAGTAAATTATGCGGCGCAGGAAAATATTCAATATAGAGTCGCTCGCCAGCAGTCGTGGCTAAATTAACATATTACGGAGCGTGGTTCACGTATCTTCCAACCATACGCAATTGGTAGAAAAAGTGTCGTACTACACGCGATAAAAGTATAGCAAGTACATGGTTAAACTATTTACCTGATGTTATACATAGATGTTGACAAAGATGGAGAGTTTGCGAAACGCCCCCAATCATTGTTAATCATTTGTCAAACAAATATGCTTTAACTTGCCAAATAAACGTCTGCTTTGTTCCCGAATCGAACCTCTTCTCGTTTTATTTACAACTAATTATACTCTATTTAATATGTATTACTAATAGGAGCTACTAACCAACTAATAGTAGCCATAGTTATTCCCAACGTTTGTCACCATGTCCTTCGACGACAGAGGATTGTAGTACTGCAAGTAAGTTTGCTATTTTCATACCACTAAAAATATTTAACTCAATTAACACTTGTTTCAGTAAAGAAAAACATCGTAAGGAAACCTGCATCTGAGAATTCTCCATAAAGTTTTCAAAGGTGTGTGAAGTATGCCGAACCGCGCTTGGACTAATGGTGGACTATGGCCTGTACTACACATTATAAAAGGAGACCCGAGCCTAGCAGTGGGACAGTGGTTGTGATCATAATTAATAATAATAATAATTTACTTCAGAATCAGACTTCATAATTATGTTAGTAACATTTGCGCTTATACTGAGCGTTAGTTAATAAATTAATAGAGAATTCAAATTACAAATTACAAAAAGAATCATTAATTCTGCCACTAGTCATAGTTTATAGCTCACTCATAGACAATGTGACTGGTGGGAAAACCATCGGCCTCTCTTGCTCCGTCCGTAAACAAGATTACTCGTACATATGCCGGTAACGCCCCACGAGTTATGAAAACTGCCGGGAACACGCCAGTAATGATTGCCACTAGCATTAGGTCCGCAGGTGAAAAACATTGCGAATTGGTCATTACTTAAAATTAACTGAACTTAGGCATCGTAGGGTGTGTTAGGAATTCAAGAATAGCAGCTATCGTATCGGAGGATAAAATGACCCTTTCTCCCCTACCTTGACAACAAAGTAGTTGTATCATTGACACCTACATGAATAAATAATTTAGAATTTTTAAATTTCGAACTTTGAATTTACCTACTCCTACATAATTATTTTTACCAAAACTTAAACCCTTCATAATTTTTATCTAATAATAGTTACGAATAATAATAATAATAAAACGAATCGGTGTCGTAATTATAACTTTTATTTACGCACTTTTATTTTTGCTAGACAAAGGACACATTCAGATTGAGAACAGAAATTCCTTACATTTCTCCCTCACTGAGAATCCAATCCAATTCCCATTGAACAGCGGTCCTGTACAGCAACTACGCTATATAGATCTTCAATTACCCTACTACATAAAATACCCTCTACAATAAAATACCTTCAGTTATTAAAAAAACTAACAAATTGGAAAGAGTTCAAGACGCAATTAAGTCAATACGTAACTGAGAATTATGTCTACAGTGCTATTATAACAATGTGTTGCGGTTATTTATTATATGCATTATGTATGTTTTATTTTGTATTATTATATTTACGGACGATTGTACGACTAGAAAATTTAATAAGTTACTATTATACTTTGTTATATTTTAAGTTCTCATGTGACTGCAGTCTTTATGAGAATAAATTCTTTAAACACACATACTTTTAAATATATTATCACACGTTAAAATTACGCGAGCTAAATATTGCCGACGTAAATATTTACGCTACGGCGTAAATAGAGTGATTCGTCACGATTCCTTTAATTGCCGACGGTCGGGTTGTTTTTAACGTTCGGTTGCATAACTGTGGTTGATAGTCACTGCTAATCGCTCGTAAAATGTTAACTGTCATTAAAAGAGCGGGAATAATCGTTCTACCAATGGTATTCGGTTATACTCTTAACACAACGTCACACTGAAATAGTGATCGATTTTTTGGTCGTAAGGTTAGATGAGTCAAAAGACCATTGCGTTGTACTTAAAGATAATCTTTAGGGGTCACGAGACACCACACATGCCTACGTAATTTTCATGGCAACTTTTTTGTGTACACTTAAAATACGGCAGTATTAAATTAATGTGTACTATAAAACAATAAGAATTAATTTTGTAGGTACCTACATTTTACATTTTTTGAAAATAGAAATTTTCGTATGTAACCTTTGGTATCGGTAAGGAAATATTTTTTTTTGGTTTACTACTTCCATATAAATAGGAATATACAAAAACCTGCATATCTTATTTATTTCTTATTCGATTTATTGTCTGACTGATGTTAACGCATTCCAATAAGTATTTCCGTATGAGAAATTCCCATGGCATGTTTAATAAAATCCTACATATTGATTGCTGACAATCATGTCACGTTAGGCTGGATTCATATAAGACAGACGGAAACGCTGATATAGGAAAATATAAGACAGTTTTCGTGCGACTGAATTTTATAGTTTAATTTGGAACACTTATAGTCAAACCATGTTTGTGTGTCCGTTTTGTGTCACAGACTCTTAGTAATTCTTAGTCGTACACGTCAAAAACTTATTTAATATTGATGATATTGAACTAAATGACGAATAAACAAGTAATTATAATACAAAAACAAAAAAGCCTATCTCCTTAAAATTTCGAGATAAAAAAAAAACACTTTCATAATAGAGACGAATTCAATGACACCTTATTACTTTGAAATATGCAAAGTGTTGAGGCTTTAGAGCATGCCGAAAATCTAGACATACCTACATACAAACAAAACAAAAGTATTATCCTCGATTTGGCGTAGTCGGGTAATGAACAAATGATTCTGTCACCAGTATTTTTTATGAATTATTATTCCATGAAACACGCTCACTGCGTAATATATCTGGAACCGTATTAATAACAAACAAATGACTCGCGCCAAATAAGCAAGCGACGCGTAGCTAAAGGATTCGGGAGAAAAATTTTCATTTTCATGTTTACGACTTTCCTCGTATTTATTTTCGTAAATATTTTTATTTGTCACTTGTATGTTTTGTTGTTCCGCTTTTTACTAATGGACAATTAGAGGGAATTTGTCTTAGCTTTTTTCATTGTTACCTACCATGATCATTTCCCCTTTTCTGTTAGTAAAAATAAGCAAATGATCTATTTTCATAGACTTAGCAAACAAAATTTTACCTAAGTCTACGATATGAAGCTTCTTATTAGCTTGGCAAGAAAAAAAGATTCTACGATTCACTCTAGTATTCATTAATTTGCTACTAGTAGTAGTCAATTTTAAAATGAAGACAAATCTAGTCAATCAAAGTTGAAATACATACATATACATAATATGTTTACGTATATATAATAAACATGCTCGGAGAACTTTACCCTCCTTCTATCGCAGTCTGGTTAACACTATCATAGATACCAAATACGTAAAGTAGTTAACAAAAGCGACATATATTAACGTCTCTAACTCGCGGTAGTTTAGTTAACGAACACATTCCGAATAATGGCGACAAAAGGAAATTCAGTCTGTGGCAGGCTCATCTAAATTACATTTAGTTGTAATTAAACATACTGTTGACTTATTTATACAAATTACTTATACATGTACGAGAAAGCATAACGTTAACTTAGCCGTTCAGGCCAAAAAACGTGTAGACTTGAGTCTTCAGAACAAAAAAATGAAGTCATTTTTTTTTTACGATTTGACGTATGTCACAGAGCACGGCCTGTCGAGCAATGTACCGGGAAACGTTATCATTTGATAAGTACGTTATGTTTTTTCTACTACGCTCATTTGTTCCGAAGTCTCAGTCTATATATTTTTTCGTCTGTGCTTAGCCGATTACAAAAACGAAATATCTATAAGTTATACCAAGAATAAAGCTGTTATTAACTCTCAAAACGAGGCCATATCAATCTATTTATCCAGGGAATCAAAAATGTATGAGACTATTTTTATACCACCAATTTTAAAGATATAACAGACTTGTCTGTCGGATAAAAATGGCGTCGAATTTTTGAGTCAGCTGAGATTTGAAATTGGTGACGCCATTTTGGAAACCTGATTGCATATACATCTTGTTAACGTACGGATACTAGACGATCAGGCAGACGTTGTTATGCAATTTATTGACTACCCCACTGCGTTACTAATAAAAAAATATGAGAGTTGACGTTAATAGGTATCTGCCAGCCAGAGTTATCTTGAGAATATAATAAAATGTTACGATGCGTTACGTAACAATGTTTTTTATTACTAAAAAAAACTAGGGAATATAATTCTCCTAAGTCGGGAAAATGGCCACTTCTCAGGTGAAAATGGTCATTTGAGTGTTACGTAACGGGGGAGGGTACAGAAAAACGTTACGGTGCGTTACATGGGGTCAAAGATCTTCATAAATTGCGTTACGTAACTCTTGAACGCTTTGTAGGCTCTTATTTCAATATTATTTACAAGATCCTATTTGCTTGACAAAATGTCGCCGCGCTAGGTAAATATTGTTGAGGAAAATTAAATTCTCTCGTTTAATCCTTTGTAAAGAACTAATTTATACTATCAATTTATTTGTAAATTTCCCGCGGATTACAAAGCGGCTGTTTTGTTCTGGTTATTGGATGTACCTAGTGGTTTGTTTCTAATTATATTTGGAACTAAAATTAGTGAACACTGCAATCAAATTAAGATAAAAATCATGAATTAACACAGCACCTGAAGTGAAAATTCAAACATCGGAATTAACCATTTTAAGCTATAATCGGTACTTACGATTTATTTACTTTATTTTACACTTATACAGGGTGTCCAGTAAGTAGTGGTCCAAACGATACCTGTCGTTAGATAAAATCTTGATCTATCCAACTAACCTAATTTATAGGTTAGACAAAAGTGTCACGGTTTTTAAAATATTTTGAATTGTATGAAATTTCGAAAAATGACTACCTTCCACCAGA
This sequence comes from Lerema accius, assembly GCA_001278395.1. NCBI lineage: Eukaryota > Metazoa > Arthropoda > Insecta > Lepidoptera > Hesperiidae > Lerema > Lerema accius. Next base: position 267,458 of record LGAG01001113.1, on the reverse strand, counting down.
TTATTGCTTGCCATTTTCATAATATTGCTAGTAATATAACTTTTTTTTATGATTCGCATACCTGAAAAGATGTGCCACAAAATGTGGTAAAAAGCTTTTCTAAAACCTTAACAGATTTGAAAAAAGAAATCGAATATTTAACTTTGTACCTCATGAAATTTTTATCGAAAAATTGAAGATCTGTAACTAAAAAAAAAATTATATATTTCGACCCAGTTACATGGATTATGGTCACTGTTAGATTGCAGTGGCGAGAAGTTACTTGACAGTTGGCATCGATTCTTGACAGACAATAATGACAGCTGTCATAATTTTGACAATCCCGTCATTATTGCTCATTTCCACGTTCCTTGTATGCCTGAACTCAAAATATCCAGGGAAACGAGGAAGGATAGTAACCCTAACACAGTTACACAGTCATATACATGAAACTGATAATACCGCTTTTTGTCGAGGTTGAAACAAAATAAAATATAACGTTAAATTGGGCTCGATTTCCTATTCAAAAAAATCTACAATCAATGGAAAATATATTCAGAATACAAAAGTAAATGTGAATTTCATTTGCAAGCTAATTTTGCTAAATTCTTCAAAGCTTTACAATTGCTAAAACAAAACGAATGTCCATATACCCTTTCAATTAGGTACTATTAATTGACAATGAGGTTATAATACTCATAACAGTGTATGAAATTGTATAACATAATAGACGTCGCCCGCGGTTTCACCCGCAGAAGAGTAGTTTTAAAAAATATGGGATTTATCCTAAGGGAACCTATAATCGAGATTAAATGTACCCTATGTCCTATTCCTGAATGCAACCTATTTGTGTACCAAGTTTCAGCTTAATCCGTTCAACGGTTAAAGCGTGAAGGACCCACAAACATCCAAATATCAAAATATCTTTACAAACTTTCACATTTATAATATCAGTAAATGTAGTAAGTATATTAGTATAGTATTAGTAGGATAAGTAACTGAGCTGCTACTAAAAGATTATATAAAGCTATCCGTAGTACATAACACAATATTTAATTTTTTTGGAATTCCGAGAAAAAATATGATTGACTAGCAATTGGCGGGATTTTAGTATAATAGCCTATGCCCCTCTTATACTCGACACGAATCCAATGAATCCATACGTTGCAATCTGTCAACCCGGTCAGACTTAAGAGCGTTCCAGAGAAATGGACATACATAGGTAGGTATGTACATACATACACTAGAAATACATTATCCCCTGTCGCATGGTAAAAATATTCTAAAAACATGCAGAATCCAAAATATTCCCGATATAGGACAGCATGTCACGGTCGGCTTGCAGTTTCCAGCTCGCCCGAAACAGCGAGATTTTTTTCAGTCGATGCAAATTACTGGAACCGAACCGAAGTCAGATCTACGATATATTTTTCGTCATTCACACGTAGTGGGTTTCATGCGTAGGAAATATTGGAAGAGATTTTGACCTGATTTTGATATGGTTTTATACGCTATATGTAATGCTTAAGGTACATTTTACAATGTTCACAAGGAAGTCATCGAGTAAGTTGTCAGTAGGTAAGTGATTAAAAAAGTTAAGCAACTACGATTGCTGTCAAAAAGTGGATGGGTGGCCAGTGGCAAATATTACTAAGCATTGCCATGCTTCCGACCGACTGTTATCGTTAGAGTCGTTAAGTTATGTTGAAGTCCTTCTTGTGGCATAAATATATTCCAGACTCGTTTTGACTATTAACTTCTTCACCAATTCGCACTAGAGCAGCGTGGTTGATAGTGACATAAATATAGGGTGACTCAGAGTGGCAAAATGCCACGGGCCCCCAAAGGGCCCTCCAAAAAGACCCTGAGCTTTTTTCTTTTTAAATAGTCTTGTGATTTTAAAAATTTTATTTTTTAGTTGTTTAACTAAAATAACTATTTTTACTGGGGCCCTATCTAATGAACTTATCACGGGCCCCAGGCAGTTACGCCACTGGTGGCGAAGTATATTCTAGACTTGCTCAGTTACAAAAACATACTGGTCTTCTAAAAGTTTACACGAGCATATAAACTGCAATATATTTACAAAGGAATTTTACTATACTTGAAAACTTCTTACATCTAGAATTCTATACAATTGCACGAAGCAAACCAGTATTCCCTCAAACGGAAAACGCGGTCAATACCAATAGTTGAAGAGTGCTACGCTGGTCTACGAGATACAATACAACACTTTCCTACACAATGTCTTCTTATGATTATCTTTAGAAATATAGAAATTCTTTAAATCTATACTAATATAAATATAAAGCTGAAGAGTTTGTTTGTGTGAACACGCTAATTTCAGGAACTACTGGACAGATTTGAAAAAATCTTTTATTGTAAGATAGTCCATTTATCGAGGAAGCCTATAGGCGATATAACATTACGCTAAGATGAATAGGAGAGGAGCAGCAAAAAAAATATATTCCATAAACGGGAAAATTACGCGGGCGGAACCGCCGGCGATTTCTAGTCTTTTATAATCTTGTATTACCTACGATCAACTTGTTGGTAAATTGTACCTACGTATTTACAGTGTTCATACATGTATAGTCACAAGCATAAATATTTGACCCCTCCTAAAAACCAACTAACTTCCCAGTGTCCGATTAAGCTGAAATTTATATATGCATACAAAATTTTAGGCCAATCGAAGACCGGGAAGTTGATTTTCTAAGGGTCGTCTCATATTTATGCCGCTTAGGGTGGTCAGATATTTATGCTCGTGACTATACTCAGGTTTAGGACAACCCATCCATTGCGATGAAATTTGTTTGGTTAAGGTTTGTTGGTTCAAAAACACCCTTGTTATTTACAATCTTTTAATACAACATGGCTAGTATGAATTTACGCTTAAACTATATAATCTAGGATTAAGTTTAATCCAAAGAATACATCCGAGTTTACTCTAGAGAGTAAGGAGAGAGAGGGTTCAGTGGTTTAACCAAGTGTCGTAAATTTTATGCCCCCCAAACACTTCCGACATGGCTCAACGACTGTCATCTAACGATAACAACAGGAACCGATGGATTAATATGCCTTCCTAAGTACGTAAACGTTCAAGAATTTTTTGCCACTAGCGGTCACCCATCCACTTTCCGACCTCGCCTGCAGTTGCTTAACTTCAACGATCACTTAGGAGCGACGCAAACCGCCGATCTATTAACAAATACCTACACTACCTATACAGTTTTTTGAGCTGAAAGGCAACTCAAACAGCTTTGAACTGCTTTGAATAATATCAGGAATCCGACCCTAACAAATTCTCCGTTAGTGACATAAGTAGATTTCATAATAAAAGTCAAAGAACCTAGACTTTGAATAAAATTTAGGTTCCAACGTCAGATCTAGGGCGACCTCATCAGACGTAGCTCCGTGCAATCGCGAAACTAAAACGTGATATTGCAATTTAATAGAAAGAGTTGATTGTAAGCGTAGTTGCTTGACGCCTGGTGAATATTGATGAAAGCTCTTCTGTAGCCAATTTATATGTTATGCATAAGTAATGGGGAAAATGCTGAACCTAGATTGAAGCGCATGATAAATATTGACATCGCACGCCTTTGAAGACCCAATCGAGGTCATATTGTTGTACAAACCGATGCTGTATAGTCAATATCACATATTGAGCTAGTTTGGGCTTCGGTTTTTGGGGATTCCAAACGATATTTGATATCTATATTAATAATCTATACGAATAACATAAAGCTGAAGATTTTTTTTTGTATGTACGTACGCGCTAATCTCAGGAACTACTGGACCAATTTGAAAAATTCTTTAGTGTAAGATGGTCTATTTATCGAGGAAGGTATAGGCTATATAATATCACGCTAAGATGAATAAGAGAGGACCAGCAATAAAAATTATTACGAAAACGGCAAAATTACGAGGGCCTAGCCACGGGCAATTGCTAGTTATAGATGTTACGTCCTTAGTAAACATTGAAACAGCTGTTAAGCACTACATTGCATATTCGTATTGTTTTTATAATAGTTATTTATGTCGTATTCATTCTCTAAAGGGAAAAGACTACCGTACGCGCTTATAACTTAGGTAATAATATAATGTTGCATAAAGATTCTTAGAACTTAATGATATTTAAGTCTTTATCTTTTAACCATACATACGAAACGATAGAGAACGTATATCTAACACATGTCTTATTTGATGCATAATAAAAATTATCGATTCCACAATATTTTTAATTTTTATCAGTCCAATTCGAGATTATTTGAACGCAACAAGCAAAGAGTTAAAGTGGAAACTTTTCTACAAATACAGTTTCGAAGCGATGATAGGAAACGTACTGCAAATATTTTAGATAGAGTAACTCAAAGAGGAATCGTGAACTGAAGATGTTGCGACCAATTGGCTGGTTAATATCTGCAAAGATTAACTTTTACGTACTAGAAAACTGTAGCAAAATATCTAAACGTCATGATTAACTATCTTATCGAAGTATAACTTCACGATTAGTAATAGAAGTCATCCTTTACACTTACTAGGACTCCCATAGCAGTAGTTTGCACATTGGTCTTTCAAACGGGAGTTCCTGAGTTCGAATACGGCACACACTTCACGTTTGAAATAGTTATGGGCGTATTTTATACTAATTATCACTTGCTTTGGTAAAGGAAAACGTCGTGAGGAAACCTGCACACCTGAGAGTTCTCCATAAAGTTCTCAAAGGTGTGGGAATTCGCCAATCCGCACTTGGTCACAGCGTGGTGGACTATAGCCTCCAAAAATTATGCGAGGGGACCCAAGCCCAGCAGTGGGGTTGTGATAATGATGATACACTCATAGCCCTGCACCTAGGCTTCCCTATATCGTGGGTGACATAGACAATGCAATTATACGAACACACTTTCTCAGACGAAGAACATAAATAAACTTGTCATTCAAATCTCAATAGGAATCAAACCAAGTGCCCTTTGATTTCAATTTACAGAGGTAAAAATACTAATGATCTAATCTTCATAGAACCGTGCAATTTACAAATACCTCCAGGTCTTTAATAGGTGTCTTCGCTGCGTTTTCAGTCATAAAATACGTAAAAAATCTATTTACAAATTTTGCAAAAATGTAATAAACTCAAATCATTTAACATAAATAATACACACCTCAAATTTCGAAATATCTCTGGATTATTGAAACCGTCTTTTTACTAAAACCAACCCTTTGTTATTACACCAAAAGCATAAAAGTTTAATTAATATAGTCCTAAAATAACAGTGTAACGGTTAGCATATGTTTGTGTAGTCCTGAAAAGGTTTTAAGGTATTTTAAATGTATGTTTTAATTTAAACCACGCGGCCGTTGAAACGATATTTCCTCCCTTTATTGTAAATGCATGAGTTATTCGTACACCACATTTATAAGAATATAAATTTATCTTATCTTACCACACGCTTTATAAGATTTCTGTATTCAAATATTGTGTAATCGAAATAAATATCTAAAAGTTTTAAAAGAATCATACTACACTGCGTATAAAAACCTCTAAATGTAGTTGATAACACGAAAAAATGTACAGAAAACTCGTTGATAACCTATGAAAATGACAAAGTACATCGCCCTGCTAAATTAGATTGCCAAAACACTGTAACCGTCATCTACATAGTCCATATAAAAAGCAAATGTCTCTCCATATGACACCATTACGGGAGACAGGCCTCGGTAATGGAAATTTGCATACGCACCTTAAAAATTTTATTCATAAGTAGAAAATTGTTTCGTATCCGCGCGACGAAAAAAATCAAATTATTGCCGGCAATACAGGCGAATAAAAAAGGAATACTTAAGCCCCATTTACATGACGTAGGGGCCCGGCTGTAAAGATATCGATAAACTGCTTTGCGTATACACTTAGCTGTTACGTTGTGATATTTATGATACTAAGTAAGTACATTCCTATACCCACGTTAAATACCTTATAGTTTTCCTTGAGGCAATTTTACACAAAACTGAATTATGTGTTACAAATACATTTATTTCTAAAACTTAAAACCATAGTCACATAATTTAACGATTTTATAAACAGACATAGCACAAAGTCAGATGAAAAGCCCAAAAATACTTTGTCTAAACTACTGTCTACGTTTTCAAAAATCAAGACGGCACCAGATTGTTTATTGCTTCAAGAAGATGTATAGAACGTCTCTGTGTTAGTGCTTGTCTATACAGTCATCATCATCACCACAACTCATTGTTCTTTCACTGCTGGTATCGGGTCTCCCCTCGCAAGGTACAATTAAGTACAAAACAGACAAAAGTCCACCACGCTGGCCAAGTGTAGACTTCACACACATTTGACAACTTTATGGATAACTCCCGGATGTGCAAGTTTCCTCACGATGTTTACCTTTACCGAAGCACGCGATAAATTGTATCAAATACACACATAACTTTTTGAAAATTAGGTGTCATGCCGAGTTTAAACTCAAGAACTTGAGTTCGGAAGACCAGCGTTAAAACCACTAAGCGATCACTGGTCAGTTTAACAATTTATCCACCACAAAGAGTTTTAAAAGACACTTTACACTCATATCATGACAACGTATGAACTGCATAGAGCTGCTGGCTCATGCCGCTGTTATTTTTATAAAAAGTTGTAATCTTCCTCGCTCAGTCGACAACATTTGCTCCAGGACGTAGGCTTTATACGTCATTTGTCACGGTTCACAGACTTTCTTCTGCAAGACTGTCTCACAAAAGGAAGATAAGAACGCTTTTCACAACAAGTTCTTCTCGTTATATTTTCTCCTTGCCACATTTTTTGCTACGGGTATTGAACCTACGCCCTGTTTAGAGGAAAGATTAATAATTTAATGAATACTCTTATCGTTAGACCTGAATATTCTTCTACAGCTACACAAATGAGAGAAACTATTATTTCATTCCTATATCATCACTTCAAAGCCGGAAACCACAAACGGAACTTAAAGCAAATTCGCTGAATGAGTGTATGGTGCAGGGCTCTATGTCAATCGTAACAAAAGTATATTTGATCTTATAAGGCCACGTAGTTTTGTAGCAATATTCATTGAACCAGTAACGAATAAAGTGACAGTACAGTGTAGAATTAAGGGCGCAGGCAGATACAAATACTCTTTTGGCCGTTTCTGCATTTGAATGACTTGACAACGATAGCGGGTAAATATTTGAATTTTTGGGGGGTTTGGGAGAGAAATCAAATTCCTATGTTACTCTCTTAGTGGAGACGTATACAATGAAGTCATTGTTAAAATTCGTCAACTATTTGAGCTGTAGAGCCTGCCAAAGAAATGGACATACACACCTTCACGCGGTCACGCAGTCGGGTAAAAACCTGCATAGTTACCTCAGACCAAAAAATGAAGTCATGTTTTTTCTTTTTTTTACGATTTGACATATGTCACAAAGCCCGGCCTGTCGAGCATAAACGTTATCATTTGATAAGTACGTTATGTTTTTTTTCTACTACACTCATTTATTATGTATTTTTTCGTCTATGATAGATACATAAACATTTTACGAAATTATAGTACGCTAGTTGAATGCGGAATTTGTATGACGGTTCTCGTTTTCTCATATTCTGATAACATCAGCATCACATGATACAATCAGATGCCGTTACGAGTATGAGATTGTGTCCGTTTTTCATTCCGATCCATTCCGTTAAAACATCTTAAAAACGATATCAAAATCAAGGCTAAAACGTTTTACTAAATACAATCAAGTTATTATAGAAATGGGTTCATGAAAGACATGCGTGATTGTGAATAGGATATCAGGAACTGAATTATCAGTAAATTGACTATAAAAGCGAAAATAACTGCAAAGATTATCTTGTATTTCGTTCTTTAATATTTTCTTTGAGAAAACACGCTTTTCAGCGGACTTGCAGGTATTATAAATCATTTTAGAGAATACATGTCGGCTGCTCGTAAATTCTGGCCAAATAGCTGCAAGTTGGAACAAAGCTAGACTTCTGCAAGGAAATGTGGAAATTAAAGCTGCGGTGCGATACATGCCTTGCTGCTATGAAATTAAGGATTTTACGCACTGACAGCAGAGTTGGTAGCAAGAGTGAAGCACTATATTTTCGCCAGCCGGTAGTCTATCTGTCTATACTTTGATATGTTTCAATATTTCTATTTGTTTTTCTAATTGTTCAGTTACGCTAAGCATTGCCTAGAGACCAGATGCAATCATAAACTCCTTCTAGTATTACCGTACACTCTGCGCCGTCGTTCAATTATTATCTTACGGTTGGTATAAAATAATGCAATTCTTACGAACATAAATAAAATATAAAAATAGGTACAGTCACTGAAATAATTATATCCGCACTACAATTTCTATGCCAGCGTTTTATTACATCAAGAGAATTTTATTAACTTTCATTGGAGAGTAATAAAATTAATTAGATATCTCAATGCTTTGAAAATCAGAGAGTAAATAACGATAAGTCTTCCTAACGAGAAAAATTATTAAATCGTTATAATTACATTAAAACTTACAAAATGCAAACGGGATATTTAGTAACCTTTCAGCTTAGATTAAGTAATTGAAACTAATTTTATGTCATCAGAAAAAAAAAATAGGTAGGTATAGAGACAGATTAGCACAGGCAGGTTATAGCGACCATGATTGTATACAACTACACACACTGTGAAAGTGTCAAATGACCGCGTATTATGGTTTAATAGATAAAGGGGTTTTTCAACAGAGTTCTGTTTTTAACCTGTGAGTGCAGAACCCAAGATGTAAAATATAACTTTTTATATTTGTACACCCATGCATTCCAAAGCATGATTCACAAATACGATACAACAATATACGAGTACATGCAAATTCCGTTTCAGTACCCTTGCTTAAACATTAAAAGAATAATACCGCAATCAAAATTTCCGCCAATAACATTAATGTCAAGTATCAAAGCCATTCGGGGCCTTATTACGAAGGTTATTATGTCATATTTCATGAATTATTTGAGGAAAAGGCAAGATAATAGCAGGGTGAGACTTAGACAATCTCCGGTCATAAGGCAAAAGGGGGGTATTCATGTATTTATCAGCAGTTATACGGAGAAATCAATACGTACTACGAGTACGACATGTTTGTCGTGGTTATTTTTGTAGGCTGCCGTTCAATCGGCCCTGGATTCGAATCCCAGTGAATTTAATGATGTGTTTAAATTAAGGTTCTTTATCACAAAACTCAATCTCTGTAAGAGAAATAAAGCTTAAAGAAAATAAGTCACTCCAATCGTTATAATTGTCTCAAAATTTAAACAACGGCGAAGTAAAGGGATATGAGTATTTGTTACGAAAATTTCTTTAAAATTATGTCAACTAAATACTGTAAAGTACCATTTCGTAAGAGTAACGTAATATTAATATAAGAACAAACCTTGAATCTTTAAATACATCACCGATTTGTGTCGACAAGTGTCGTTACTCCCTTAGATAGTAAACCCATTTAACGATAACAGATTGCGGTTATTACTAAATAACTGACAGGATATCCACGTGAAACGATGTAAAACTTTTATCTTTAACATTTGCCTAATAAAAATACCGTCATAGTAGTACCTACCAGTCGTAGTACCTACCATAATAACATTAGATACGTAATTATAAAAATCTTGTAACTTGGAAAGCTTTGTCTAGCTTTATTTTGAAATAATAGTACTATTCTATTTCATCTTACTTACTAGTAATTTCCTAATGATATTAAAAAGGTAGTTTGTTATGATCAGATGTTTGAAAATGTATTTGCTTTGATTAACCGAATCGTTGTACAGACTTACATGACACTTCGCTTATAGACAGATCACGCTCAATTATGAAACATAAGAGAGATTTAAGCCCAATTATACGTTCCTTACCATGATTTGAACGTTTATATAATCGATAAAAGATAAAAATAAATTTATTTTATCATTGTAAACAAAGCGATATCTGAATAAAACCCTCCAATTACGAGTCCAAATTGCCAGATATTTTATTCCGTAAATCATCAAATTGAAGCAATTAACGTCTTCAGTTCTACTTTTATTGCAATTAAACCAGGTTTTTAGTTGGTGTAACTTGATATTTAAAAACAATAAGAATTTGTAGGTTAAAGGGCTTAGTGCCTACTAAACTGATACTAAATTCTATTTTAATACTTTCTTTTTATCCGACTACGACGGAAGGAAGACAATGTTTTATATACAAGCGTCTGAAAAACATTTTAGCCTATGTAATTTCCACAATGGAAGCGAATCCAATAACATCTTATGCAATGTCGAAACCTATCAAGCCGTTTAAAAGCTGTAGAGCATGCCGAAAAAACGGACATACATAATCTGGTAAATGGTTTCCATTTACTAAATACGTTACCTGAAGCAAAAACCACGTAATTGCCATGAAAAACGTCAAAACCTTTCAAATAATTCATTTATAAATCCGATATGTGTCGAATCATTTCAGTATACGAGTATTAACAAATATCAAATTGGTTGCTACAAAATTGAAATTCATAACGACAATGGGTTTTGTATTCTTTGTTTGTAATCAGGGTTGAAGACAGGTTGCAGTTAACCAGGTTACGGTTAACCAGGTTGAGGTTTTGAATACCGATGACGAAACCCGAGTCGTTTCAATCTGTACTCTATGCATAAGTAATGTGCAAAGTATGGAGATTCTCCTCGATACAGAATACAAACTGTTATAAAATATTGTTGTATATTTTTATGGTAACGATTTCAGTTATTTTGTGTTTGGATGCCTTTGGGATGTTGCTTCTGTCGTGGGGATTTTTAAAATACACATCTATTTTGTGTTATGTATTTTACATATAAATATACAACAAATATTCGTATATCGTCCTTGTATAGTCGATCTTTTTAACTAGACTTATTATATTATTTGAATATGTCAATGCGACTGCGAAACATCTGCTGCTAAGCAGCCTTTCGAATGAGAACTGTGTATTGTAAATAATTAAAAACACATGTAATTATGTGAGTTTTGCTTTCAATTCAAAAATAAATGTAGTACTTATAATACATATTTCAAAGAAAATTTAGTTTTGTTTCATTCTTGGCCATGTTTCAGATCTGAATTTTCTGTTGGAGAAAGTAGGGTTGAAAGAGCTAGGGGTATCTTTTTCTGATAAGAAAGTGTTCGCGTCGGCTCTATTTACCCCTGGCTCTTTCTACCCCGCTCTCCCCTACTGTCAGTGTTAATTCAGAATCTGACAAATTCCGAACGTCTGCGTCAAGCTCATATAGAATTTGAATTTGAATCTCATTACTAGATTATTTAGAATCTGATTCTTGATGCAAATTCCGGACGTATGTGCCCACCCTTAGTACAATATAAATAAAAGAACAGTGCATCGGTAGGGCTTCAAATGTTGATGACTTCAGAGCGATTTCAGACTAGCGTTTTTTACGCGCGTATAAGCTCGTCTTTGGAAGCGCATGTAGAAACGTATAGGCGCGCTTTTTCACACATGCGCAACTTGTAACGAGCGTTGACGCGCTTCTAAGCTCGTATTCTGTTGATACTAATAGAACGCCATTACCGGTTCGAGCAAACACGTCGAAATATGACAGTTTACGCACGTACGGTTTTTTAAAGTGCATATGCTGAAACGACTGTATACGCACAGATTAATACGCTAGTCTGAAACCGCACTAACAAAATATGTCGAAAAAATTTATAGTCCGTTTGATAAATGCAAAAACCATTTTGATGTTTGTATTTGACGCCATATAACAATATTTGACGCAGATTAAAAAGTTTAAAACGATTAGATTTGGGATTTATCGTGTTTGACTATTTGTAACGATTTAATAAAAGTAGATTGAAATTTTTGTAGGTTTTGTTTACGATAGTTAAACATTTAACTATTGCTATTTATTTATTGACCATTTATTTAACTTGTACAATAATTTATTGTCGTAATAACAATTTTTAGAGGAAAACGTAATTTTGGAGAATATTAAAAACATATTTATAATATCATAATTTTTTTGTATTGCTTATTTTTGTCTCAAAGTAAAGTAACCAAAAATCCCATTCCTCCAATGGTAACGCAGTACTTATAGGTAGCTTCGTCAAGGATTTATCACGAAATTTGTTTATTATATTAACGAGAGATATCTCAATGTCAAAACATTATAATTCGACATAATTCCTATAAACGGAAATTAACTTTCCATAAACATTTGAATTCCAAATCAATGCGTAACGCTAAGACAAATGGTACCTATTGTCGTTTCGAATTTGTTACGTTCTTAACTGTCTATATTAAAATGGTTATTAATTATTCATACATAAGAATACTTTAATCTAAGCTATGTTTCGCTAATGATCGACAAATGAGGTTTAATCAAAGACCCGTATATGATTTTGAAGCCTTTTATGTAATGCCTATGTACAGTCACAAACACAAATGTCTGACCCCCCTAATCGACATAAACATGTGAAGTCCTTAAAAACAACTTTCCAATTCTTTTTCAGATTGTTTCCCGGAAGTTGATTTTCAAAGGGAATAGATATTTATGATCGTAACCGTACCAAATTTAATGTATATGGAGGGGTTGTTTATCCTCAACCCATGAATGTTCCATGAGTCTCTCCTTATAACTGAGGAGCCCAACACTCCACGTTGCTTCAGTTAGTACTGCCAGAGGAGTTATAAGGCAATGCAAGTGTCAGAATTTATGCCACAAAGCTACCGAGATGCCTTAACGATTGTCTTCTAACGATAAAATCCAAGACGGTGTAACGTGCCCTATAAAGCACAGAAACGCTCAAGACCCTTTTTGCAACTTGTGGACACCTATCCACTTTCCGATTGTGTCTGCAGTTGCTTAACTTCCTCAATCGCGTAGAACGAATGCCGAAGTATAATGCACCAATCGATTCCATTCTATCATAACTACCTATTTCTGCAGGAATTAGAATATCGCAACGTATCAATTTGTGAAAATAACGATTGCGGAATAGCTTGTAACAAGGCTTCGGAGCGCGAACCCAAATATTCATGTTATGGGTTAATACAGCATGTCAATAAATGACAAAATAGCGTGGCTAGGCTCTATTCCAACTACGCAATAACTATGCGATTACCCAATTTGAATGGAAGCAAATGATAGTTGGCAAGCGCAACATTTGTCACTTTCTCGTTAAATTTTCAGCTTAAATTATTTTTTGGGGTCACGAAAATAATCTATACTAATATATAAAGCTGAAGAGTTTGTTTGTTTGTTTGAACGCGCTAATCTCAGGAACTACTGGACCGATTTGAAAAACATCACGCTAAGATTAATAGGAGAAGAGCAGTAAAAAATAATATTCCAGAAACGGAAAAATTACGCGGGCGAAGCCGCCGGCGACTTCTACTGTGTAATAAAGCTTGAATTGTGTAATGTTACCAAATTATTTTCTTAAAATTTCAGGCTGTTTATGACTACATATTTAGCCGACTGCGTCTCAAGAGGGGTAATGTTTTTCAAGCGTTTTTATATTCTTTTATGACACCCTCTACAGGCCAAATAACTTGACAGATTTCAATATATGAGATGTCGTTGGATTCCTATTCATTTTGGGAATGACATAGGCTTAATATATTGTTTTAACACGGCGTATTCTACCCCAAAAAAAAAAAATTAACAGTCGAATTCTTTGTGTCTTATAAAGAATTACTTGTAATGAATCTTGTATTAGAGTTTTCCTACATGTTTGTAGGTACTGACATTGATATCATACAGCGAATGACGCCTAAACTGGACAAAGCTTACAGTTTTGTTGCATAAAGCGAACAATAAAAATTCACAGACCTTTTCGGTTATATCTGGAACGAACAAATCGTTTTTCTTATCCAAATCCTACCCCGTTCGCGATGGGACAACTCGATATGGGACAACAAGGCGTTATGCGGTGACTTACCCCAAATTCGTGAATAGCTTTCGTTCTATCAAGCATGGTGTCACAATATTATTATGATCTAACCAATAACATCATAGTGTTTGTGTTACGTAACGCGATTTTTAAACATTTTTAACCCTTCCCTCACCCTCATGTAACGCGCCGTAAGGTTTTCTCTACCCCATCAATCCTAACGTTACGTTTAATTTTTAATTTTCTATTTTTTTTTATTTAATTTATTACCTAAAATGTAAGCAATTTTGCTGACTTAGGAGAATTACATTCCCTAATTTGATTATGTTAATTATGCGTTATTCGATACCCTCTCCCGCTTATGTAACGCATCATAACATTTGACAAGATTTTCCTTACAAATTGCGTTACCTACGTAATACTTGAACAGCCCCATAACCAGTAGACGACTAACTTCATAATTTCTATTAAGAAACATTACATACAAAACTCTGAGGTAAACACAGTAGGGAAGCATCACTGTTATTGGTGAATTTCGAATGTAAAAAATCTTTTACCATTTGCCAATATCAGAAGACATTCATCATTCATCATCATTGCAGCCCATAATTGACCCACTGCTGAGCTCTTCTCACAATATAAGGGGCCATAGTCCACGCTGACGAAGTGCGATTAGCAGACTTCACACTACATAACTAAGAAGACAAGGAAAGCAAATATTTATTCCTGTGTGAAAGAAAGGGATCTACTGTCATTTTTAAGGATCAAATCACTAATCCTTCTGTAATTTTGCTTTGCATGCGTGGTCTATGATATGATATAAATAATGTCGTTGGGTTGGATTTATTGCTTGTTTCATGATGACAGACATGCAATCACAAAACACTAATGCATTAAGGTAATGTTTTGGCAGCCGCAACTGAATTGGTTGACGTGTATCGCCAAATGGCTTATTATTCAAATTGTTCTATTTTAAATTTTCACTTCCGTCCATATTTTAAAATGCAGTCGATATGGTAATAAAAAATTCAGACCTACATTCGGATGCTCGCGTGCTAATAATAAATATGTTGAGCTGTAACCGTACATTGAATAGGTTTAATTTTGATTAAAGATAGAAGTTTATATCTAACTAGTGAACCCGCCCTCGCTTCGCTTCGGTAAACCTATGTCGAAACAAAGGTAAAATAAGTTACTCCTTACTACATCAGCTATCCGCCAGTGAAAGTCCCGTCAAAATCAATTCAGCCGTTTCAGAGATTAGCCGGATCAAACAGACAGATAGACAAAAAAATTTTAAATGTTATTTTGGTATGTGTACCGTGTACCTACCTATATACATAAGTATGCATTTAGTAAAAAAGCGGCTATTTTAATATATTTTTATGCCATGGACAACACAACATGGATACATACTCAAACCGAGAACAGAAATTTAATTTTTTGCCTTGCCGGGAATCGAACCCAGGACCTATTGAACAATAATCTGGCGCGGTAACCATTGCGCCATATGGGTCGTATATTATTATACGTGTAGTTTAGTTCGTTCTATAGTTGCCTATATGCTTAACGACAAAGATTTTAACAGTATCTTTAATAAAATTTCATATTGAAAAATTTTCATTATGAAGCAAGAAAGTTTATTAAAAAGGTTACCTATTACGTCCAGGCGGCTAGTAGTAGGTAACAGTAGGTACTTTATTAAATGTATTAAAAGTAAACAATTCTTAAATTATTATGCTTTATTCAAAAATAATTGCTAAATGCACATTTTAGTGTTTTGTTACTAACTTTATAATACAGTAAATTACAACTTTTATTAGGCTTATAACTTAAAAAAAAAACTATGGCACCAAAACCTAAGCTAGATAAAAAAATTTGGTAAAAACACATTATATTATATTTCACACAATCATCCATATCATTTCCATATTGTTAAATATTTGTCTATAACTTCTTTTAAAACGAGTTAGTTCATACATTTTTAAAACAATAAAACCAATTACAGTATCGACCAGAAATAGTCCACAAGATTCAAATAAATCCATTTCCAAGTTAAATTTTGAATAAGAGTTGTTTTTCTAAACTTGAGTGTCTATCTCAAGTGGCCGGGAATATAAAATTAGGTAAGGCGGCATAAATATTCAGCACGACTATATAAATAAAAGAAGTTTGGGCCATTTATTCCGATACACCGGGAACGGTGCAGGGACTGGTAAAGTTAGGCGGAAACGGGATTTCCTAATGCGATTTTAATTCGTTCTTTCCGCGACGAGGACCGTAATTTCAATAAAAAGCAAACTTGGGAGATATTTAATTCAAGAATAGTTGAAATAAACAAAAAATAGTGGATAAATGCATCTCTGGAGATGAGAGTTGTAGGGATAACTAGTAGGCTTAGTTAATTTATAGGTAGGTCGTAAAAGTTACGTAAAACACAAATGACTATTTTTGCCTAAAACGTTGCCATTTTACCGAGTTACAAGATTTATATTAACTAGATTTTTTAAGTAATAAAAAAACTAGGTTACGTAACGCGTTGTTGTATGTAACGCATCATAACATTTTACAAGACCCCCCTCCCCCCAAATTACGTAACGCAATACTTGAACGGCACCTAATATGGCTGGGAATATAGGTACTTGTTAAGCCAACTAACAGTATTTTTGGAGCATACTTTTTCTTTCTTATAATTTTCTCGATACCACCTAGATTTTCAATTTACAGGTTTATTCCACCAGAAAGAAAATAAACAAGGGAATTTGAAACGAATGAACTGTCGCGCCGTGTCGTGGTATAAGAAGTTTTGCGAAGTGTTATCTTGTGTTTCTCTTTCAAGGAACTAATTTAGAGATATGAGGGGTCTGCCGCAAGAAAATCTTCGAAGTTTTCACGGTGAAGCTTTGTACGTATTTCAGGTAGGAAAGTTTTGCTACGTCGGTATATTTTTTTACCTCTATCATTAACAGGACCTACTAAGCAACTATCATCATCATCACAACCCATAGATACTATCCTACTTTTGGGCTTGGGTCTCCTCTCACAGTGTGTAGTAGGTACAGGCCATAGTCACAGATTAGAAAATATGTAGTTGTCCATAGTCCACTTCTGACCTAGTGCGTATTGGCGGGCTTCACACACCTTTGAGAACTTTATGGAGAACTCGTAGGCGTGCAGGTTTCCTCACGATGTTTTCCTTCACCGTAACAAGTGATAATTAATATCTAATATGCACATAACTAGTAATTATGTCCTCTATACTACTCGAAGTTTGTCACGAAGTTGATTAATGACATTGGATGGTGACACTTCAAGCTCGTTAGATATTCCCATACCTTAAAAAAATAGCGCAGATTTCGAAGATTACTTATCTGCAGACTAAATTAGCACTCACTACTATAATTATTCGTCCCTTTCAAACAATGTATTTGTTTGAGTGTTTGAGAGAGATGTAAGTATAAACAGATGACGCTTCTTGAACATTAAAATATCTTTCAAAAACATTTGACCCATTTTTTGTATTACTCTTTGTAGATCATATTTAAACTCTAATCAAACAAGATTACAATTCAGGTATGCGTTAAGCTTTCCACGTGTACATAAACTCATGTTTAGAAGGCTCCATGGTCTAATAGAGCCTTTGTTTGTCAATTAGTAGAGCCAAAGAGCCAATCAGTGACGATTTTCCCAGAAGACTATCGGTGCAGAGAAAACTTGCTAAATACATAAGTCTCTTTGCTATAAATTGGAAAACTAATGAACACTGTTATTTTTATGCGCTATAATTAGCTATCTAATTAATGTACTTCGTTTGTTTGTTTGTGTGATTGTAATGTATTATTTATTTACTTCTATGTCCAAATTACTTAATATTAGAATTATGCCAAATAGAGGCAATGTTTTTCGAGATTGTGTACATGTCTATATCTTCAATTCTATGGTACGTTCTACAATTCAATAACGTGATTAATTTGTAACATACAATGTGTCACTGGATTTGTGTCCAAAATAGGAATGACATAGGATATTATAATTGTAACCAATTTTAGTATACCTCGTTTTTTTCGTCGTGATTTAAAAAGTAAACAATCGTGGCACTATTTTTATTTATTTCATTAATAAAAAAAAATATTTACAAGTATACAGAAATTTATTTTAACATTAAATTATTGTCAATTCTTTAATCTTTTTTTAAATTGTGTCTGTCTTATTTTTACATCGATAATTACAATAAAAAGACACTGTAAGATTGTTTACTTTTTAAATTACGACGAAAAAATCGGGGTTTAGTAGGATTAGTTGTTATTATAGTAACGACTAATCCTCTACTAATCCTGTGGTTTCACTGTCCATGAAACCTGCACCTCACTCGCCGTTTTCTAACTTTATTTGCGTATTTTTATTGTATTTAATAACACAAGTTTTACCATTTCAAGTTTCACGGGAACAACCCCAAGAAATATTGTTTTTACACAAAGAAAACCCGCGGAAGTTAGTCAAACGCTTGCTAGATGGAGTTTCCGCGTTGAGTTATTGTGAAGTTTTTCAACTCGTACAATATTCCTGAACTTCGGCTACTTTTGTTTTTTTAAGTAGCCAAATGTTCAAAACACTATCTTAGTCAATTACGGTGCAAAAAGAAAACTATCTAAAGAAATAAAAAAAATCTCTTCGTAACAACCTTAGGTAACAACATTATTTTAGGATTTTGTGTTAAGTTTTTTTTCCGCCCCAATAAGGTTGACGTTACTTAAAACTTTATAAGTATTATTAAATAATACCTACGGTAATTAAAAATATCCTGTTATTAATAAAGAGTAAATAACATTAAACGCTATATAATCTATGGTTTAATAAGATACAGTAGTTAATAAACATTGAGTAAGCTACGAACACAGGCTACGAATAAACTCAAATTTACTTTTTGAATTAAAGTTAATGTCGTTGCTGTATTCGAGCGTAAATTGAGTCTATTCACGTATTAAGAGATTTTTGTTAATAAGTCTGTATGTGTCTAGACGGCGTTTGATGGATTTTTTTAATCAAAACCTTACTTAAGCGAGATGATTCTTAACTTACTTCGATGAAATAAACATTCATTAATTTAATGTTAGGTTCTTGCAAAGAAAACATTCTTTCATAATTATAGAAACAAGTATGTAACTATTAATAGAAAATCAAACATTCCGAATGCTCAAATCATTTGGCTGTTAGGGTAACGTAATATAAAAGATGTCTATATATAACCTATATCGATCCCATAATAGGGACGGAAAGTCTAAAGAGACCTCACACATTGAAATCTAACAAGCAACTGTAGAGGGTACCAAAGAAATAGACATACTTACACTCAAATAAAATACCTGATCTACTAACCAACTAACAGTCCCGCCTTAGTCCTACTCGAAGTTAGTTATGATGTCTATGGACGGCAGAGGTTGGTGGCACTGTTAGCTCGTTTCCTATCTTAATACCTACTATAAAAAAACCTTCCTGTAGCTGAACAAGTAGGTATAAAATAAATATACACGATTTAACTGACCATAAAGGGTTCAATAACCTTTGGCAGAAAGGACTTGACATCAATTTACTTATTTAGCTCAATATGCCAAAGGCAGCAGGGCATAGCTTAGAATCAAAGATGGATCGATCGCTTACACGTCGAATATTGAAATATATTGCTGAAAATCCTTTACTGAATCAGGAAATTATAATATAGATGATGTTTTCGAAGTATCAGCAATCTTTTATGGGTTAAATCTGGTGGTCAAATACATCAAGGTCTTGTTGTGACCTACTTTGATACCTTGAAAACAATTAACTTTCTCATACGAAGTGACCGATTATTCTGAGCTATTTTGATTTTTCTATTTCTATTTTAATAGATGATTTTTCTATTTCAATAGAGGTCAATTTTAGCACCAGAATATAATATATTTTTAAATATATCATAATAAAATAAATAAAAACTTTATTCCACTATGATTATCTAACACCCACAAAAAAACTATACACAGAAACTAAATTATTAACCTTAAAACAATATTATACATATAAAACTCTAATATTAATACATAAAATCACTAATGGTCAGATATAATCTGAAATTAAATTTCTCAAAAATTGTGAGGTCCAAACGAAACTATTAAGAAATGCAAATAACATTAAATTACGTGTGCCTAGAACGAAGTATGGATCAAAGAATATAATGTATGAAGGAGCCAAAATATATAACAGTCTCCCAATATCTATTAAAAATCAAAAAAATATATTTAAATTTAAAAAGGAAGCCTTGAAATATGTAATAAAAAATATTGATATTTAACGCAGATACTATAATACTGTATTTATATTGCTTGCATGCTCACTGTCACTTACTTTACTTATTTACTTTGTTATATTTTAAGTTGTCTTATAAGTGAAATTTGTTGTAATTTCTTAAGGCAATAAAGTTCTTTAAACCTAAACCTAAAATGGATCAAATTTGTATAAGACGATAACTTAAAATATTAGCTAATTGATTTGCTCCCATTACTAGATGAAATTATTTCTATCAAAATTGTTTCAATCTTTTAAAATGTTTGTCAAATACAAATTTCGTGTCTAAAAGTAAACAAAAAATAAACACTTTTTATAATTTGAAACTCCTAAAGCAGCTACAGAGTTGCAAAAGTTTTGCAGCGACAGTAAAAAATGTTGAGAACTCTCAACAAAAGCACATTTTTTGTTAAAACTGAAAACCGGTTTTCTTTAAAAAGATTATCATTTAAACGTTCATAATTAAGGTCTTTAAACATAAAAATATTATTCTTAAAGGGATGATCTATGATTTATGTTTTTTTTGTACCAGATATTTCATTTAGACTAAATTAATTGGATTAAAAAAGGAAGAGTATAATGCTGGAGATCTCTTGACAGTTGACATTTGACAGACAGTTGACAAGAGAATCTGTCAATTTAATTCTCAATACATACACACCTCAGACCAAAAATTACAATAAACTCAGTATGAACAACAAAAAGTGAGGTCAATTTTCTTTTCGATTTGACATAATTTATGTCACCGAGCACAGTCTGCCGAGAAATGTACCGGGAAACGTTATCATTTGTAATTAACGTTACCTTTTCCCTGCTACGCTTCTTTGGTCCGAATACTATGTCTATATATTTATTGGTCTGAGACACACACATACAATCAAGATTGCAATTGACACTTTCAGCTTAATTTTTTTTTTAAATATACTAGTTATAAATAAAATTTCGTGTATTTTAAAAGTACTTACCTCCAAAAACAAGCAAGAGGGCGAGCAGCAGCGCACAGGAACGAACCCGGGACTCCATGTCGATAAGCCACTGACCTCGCCGCTCGCAACGGTTCATCTTATGCTATCTGTAAAAAAAAAACAATTACGAGTTAATGCAGAAAAATGGGATGGGCACAAAAAAATTCCATAATCAAAAAGATGCAAAAAATTGTGGACTACTTTTACGGCCCTTATAGTTAGTTAGTTAGTTAGGGTTAATTTTAAATGACTTCTTAATTAACTGTTCAAAATCTTAATGTAAAACAATTTTTACAGTGTATAAGTATATTGTTATTCATGCTAAATTCCCACAGAATTTATACGCGCCCCTGTAAATTTCAAAAGGTCGTGCTAAGTTAGATTTTAAGCAGAATCCGAAAATCCTATTTAAAATACACAACACGATTATGTTCTTTAATTAACACTAATTTAATTCTCTATACAAAACTCAAGAAAAGAAAAATCAACGAAAAACTAAGAACGACCAAAGTCACTCGCTCTGCCAAAATCAATACAAATTGCTTTAGACAAAAGTTTCAGAACAAAACTTTCTCGAGAAAATCAGGTCTAATACAATAATCTTAATAATGTTATTACGGTCATTGGTTGTGTAATTTTTGAACCCCCGACGCAAAAAGAGGGGTGTTATAAGTTTGACGTGTCTGTGGGTATGTCTGTCTGTTTGTGGCACCGTAGCTCCCGAACGGACGAAGCGATTTCAATTTAATTGTTTTCGTATTAAATGTAAATTATCTGCGAGTATTTTTAGACATGTTTGTTGAAAATCGGTTGAGCCGTTTGAAAGTTGCAGGCGTGAGAGTGGGGAAGAACAATTAAATGTTTGCAAATATACTGTAGTTTCGTCTTAAAATGAAAATGCGCACTAAAAATAATATTGATGACTTCATCGAGAGTGTTCTTAGCTTCGTTTGATGATAAAATATGTTGAGGATTTTTTTGAATTTTGAATTTAATGTTATAACGAGGCATTACATTAAAAAAAATTGTCCTAATTAAAATATTGTAGGTATCTAAAGTTCCACCACAGTCCTAAATAAAAATATTGTAACTTACAAAATGCAAGTTACACTCGTTTTTTACCCGACTGAGGTAGAAGGAGAGAAATGTTGTTCGAATGTATGTATGTACGTCCATTTTAAGCATGCTCTACAGTCAAAACTGCTCGATTTGAACATAAATGTATGTATGTCATTGTATTCTTCTAAGCTGTAACCTATATCGGATATATTTTTCTATTCCACCTTTACATCTTAAATTACATAACAATATATTGTAACAGTACTCTTTGGTTTTTTAAATAATCATCTAATATTAGTTGCATAAAAGGAAATAAAGCTGAAAAGTGTTCATAATAATACGGTTGCTTGTACAATATTATTTATGTTATTTAAAGACTAAAAAACATTACCTTAATACCCAGTTCCGAGGAACAAAATTCTTTCCTCATAAACGCCAAAGAGGAGACGAAAGCTATCTTTAATAAAAGTTTTCTACGAATCAAAGAAAAGCGAGAATTCAACGGGCTCAAACTTTATTAAAGTTCATCTACTAGCGAAGCAAAGCATGTCTTATTGAAATCCTATTTATTGAGAACTGCTCGCTTTTTTATTGATATGAGAGCCATATACGAACTTTTAGCATTGTTTAAATAAGTATTGCTATATTAACTTTAAATAGTTTTTTAAGTAAATAATCCTTTTACGTTTCAGGGGCATACACCGTACTTGCATTGGTGCGTTATTATCGTCTTAAACGAATTTCGGCCTTGGGAATCGAACCCAGGACCCATTGTACAGTCCGACATGGTTACTATGGTATGACGTATACGGGTCGTTAATAAAACAAACGACTGTTAAAAATTAAGGCGAAGATAAAAAAAAATAAAGCCAATGTCACTCTCATAACAAAGATGAATCCAATGACACCATCTGTCAAACCGTTTTGGATGTAGAGCGCACAAATAAAATTAAATAGACATACATACATACAAAAAAACATTACCCGCCTTGCGCTGTCGAGTAAAAAACGGTGCATGACAATGTCCCAATGCGTAGGATACCTCGAATATACAGAAAACCAGTGTTAGGTGAAAATAATGGCAAAGAACCCTTTAAAAATTCTATTTCTATCCCCTAAACTATGCAAAATCGGATAACATACAGGGGTTTATTTCGATACTACTTACCGTGAAGCATCTAAAAACTTGGGACGTCAATTCCCTGGCCACCTATATAGTGAGTTTTATCTGCAGAATTAAAATACCTTTTTCTCGTTTTCATACCACTCTCAGCGTTTAATCCGAATTCGCTAGTAAGCAAATATTCCCAAAACGAATCGACGACTGAACCAGTGATCAATGTTCATTGAAATCAGTTACTCGGACATTTATTCTTTTTCGCATTCGGATTAGGACACTTCATAATTTTTTGCCGTTCAATTAAATTAAAGAGGTGCTTTTTCGTCCTTTTTAACTTTACTTTTGAAAAGGTGTTTTAAGTAAGTTTAAAGTGTCTGTTTGTGTATCTGACCTATTAACAGCCTGAACTAAGCCCAGCAGTGAGACAGATGGGCTCTGGTGACGAAGTACAATATTGTCATTGCTATCAGACCCATGATTCTTTTCTGTGATCATTTTTTATTTTGATTTAGTTCAGTTAAAAAAAACTTTTGGTTAGATTAAATTACGTACTGCGTTTGACGTGACTTTTAAAGCATTTAATCTGATTTGATATTGGATTCAACAGATTCACAGAATTTAGAGCGATTTAGAATACTGGAATAATTTTCGTGGCTAAGTTAATTTACGAGTAGGTTTGTAGAGAAGTTAACTATGAAAATATCGTTACAATAAAGTAAAAAAATTGTAAAGTGTGTTACTCCAATGATTGCTTTGATCATGGTCAAATATCGACCATTAAACTGGTCCGGAATAGTGATAAATTCACCCTAGATACTGCAAACATTTCCACACTGTAATGCTCACGGTGTTAAAAAGAATTAATTCAGAAAATTAACATAAATTGGCAACACAAGCGTTACTAAGTAGATAAGTAGGTATACTAAAAACAACATGAAAAATCTATTTAACTGAAGTTTTCTGTTCCAAATAAACATCTGAAAGCAACAAGAGTATTGGGTTGTGAAAACAATAAAATAAAAATATCCATTAATCATTTATGTTGCGAAACAAGAATTACTGTAGTTCGAATAGCGGAAAATACTCGTAAGTTAAAAAGAAAAAAACTCGTAGAAAGAGTAAAAGAGATAGATAGATACCGACCAACTTGCGCATTTTCTCTTTCTTACTTACTCGTAGAGAAAAAAAATGCATAATCTTTTTGTCAAATACGTTTGTACCTACAGAAAATTAACCAAGTTGTTTTTTTTTGTATGAATAACCATTTTTTTGAAATCCTTTTTCGAAAAACGCATTTTTTTTCTATAGGAAGCTCCTAATCGTCCCATTTTCCCTTCTGGTAAGATTAACAATTTTCAAAATCAAGATTTTTAAACCAAACAATCCTTGAAGGTCAATCAAAATTAATAAAAGTAGCAATCGTAAATTCGAGTCCATGCGTCGGTCTCCCTCGCAACAGCTGTTTAGTTACTTAATATACGGGTAAAGTTTAAATAAAACGTCGGTTCGTCCTTAATTGGGGTTTTTACAAACATTAATCAAGTGTTACGTCGGGGGGGAATTTTTATGTAGCGGGCGTTCGTGACGAATGACGGGTAAGACTCGGGTCCAGGCCGGGTGCATTCATCAATGGAAGAGCTGACTCCTAAGGGATGGGCTATAGCTCACTGATAGTAGGTATATTGAAGAATCCGTCAACTATGTTTTTTGGTTTGTAACTAGGTAATGATGTGTAATGTAATGTATGTGGGGGCGCATTGAAATATCAGAGGCTGTAGTTGCAAACCAACCATAATCTGAGTGCGTCCGTTTTCCATCGTAGCTATATTTTTTATTTATTGCTATTTACTGTTGTATTGTGTACCTACTGTATGATGGAATAAAATAAATGATTCTTATTCTTAACCGAGTCTTATTAGATGCCTCTAATAGCTGGAATTTGGTGACTGTTTAGTTTTTTTCGGTAGTTTATGTTCCTACAAATTAGGGTTACTATTGTCCCCCTGGGTTACTATTGTAGATAATTTTTTGATCGTTTCCTCTATGCTTGTGGGGTATCGTTAGAGAAATTTTGT
Source organism: Lerema accius (assembly GCA_001278395.1). Taxonomy (NCBI): domain Eukaryota; kingdom Metazoa; phylum Arthropoda; class Insecta; order Lepidoptera; family Hesperiidae; genus Lerema; species Lerema accius. Next base: position 242,017 of record LGAG01001113.1, on the reverse strand, counting down.
TGCGGTTGAAATATAAAAATTTACCCATATAAATTTTATCAAAGCGAAGTGTGCTCCCTATTAGTTTGATAGATTGTTGATTTCCGCTGAGTAGCACCTTAAACTATCGTCCTATGTCGATATCGTTAGATAGCAATCGTTCAGCAACAAATTCACAATGAAATAGTTTTTGCAATATGTTTATTTGTAATAACAAATCGCTGGGAGGGCCGAGTAACCGACGTCAGTTACATGTCGACGGAAGATGTTAAAATTTATTGAAACGTGGTTATGGTGTCGTTATCGGTAACACAAAAACGATCGGTCAATTATAACCGACAGTACTCCATACATTATTGGAAGCTAGGCTTATATCAACAAAGGCTTTCGGACAAATAAAATCTTCCGGCACTTAAATTTGCTAACCAATACGCAATGGAGCAGCATGGTGGAGAATGTTCTAGGCTTCTTCAGTAATAAGACACGTGGTCTGCGATGGGCCAATAATGAGTTGAAGCCACTTACTTATATAGCCGTTATCAACTAAATTGTATTAACGTGCGCATCTGTTTATTAGCACTAAAAGCAAAAAGCAATTAAACGATACTTACATCTATAAATAGTAGAAAACTAAGCTGCACTTATATTTGATAGTTTGTTTTGAATTATGTAATAGATTTTGATTTTATGTCATTATTTAGAGCTCATAGCACAGTGGCATTTGTCCTATTTGATCGTGGAATTTAAGCAACTATGACCGCAGTCAGAAAATAAATTGGTGGTCACTTGGGACAAATTTTCCTTTGGAGGGCACATTAAGACGTCAATCCCGATTGTTATCTTTAGATGACAGTCGTTAAGCCATGCCGGGTGGCATAAAAATTTCCAACACTTGGGTAGGCCACTAACCTGTCTTCCATTCCGCAATGAAGTGTAGAGGAGTATGCATTTACAGTTATGAAGAAAGAATTGTGCTCTGTTGAGGGGCATTAATCGGTGTAGGGCACGTAGAGTTCGAGAAGACACGCTTCTTTTAACTACCTCTTTTAGCGTATTTGCTTTCGGAATCGTTAATTGGCAGTCATTGGCACAGGCTTAAAAGTTTATAGGATAAATACTGTATGCTGACTTTGCATAAAGTGTATACGCAGCCATCTATACATCGGATTTTTCAGTAGCCCATCATATAATACAAAACAAATTCAAACCTCAATTTCAAAACTTATTCAATTCGTTATACGAACTTGTTCAAGTTTTTTTGTTTCAGATTTCTCTTTTTCTACACACACAATGTAATTTAATACATTCTTACGTCATATATTTACCTATGTTTATAGTTTTATCTCGACTTTTTTTCTTTTGTAATACTTTTGTGCAGTACATCTGTCTGATTAAAAAAAAACATAAACTGGCAGAAAATGCTTATAGCTTAACGCAATTTTTTCACTTTGTTTTATTTAGAAGTACCATAAATAAGTAAACTTATGAGGTATTCCTATATCCCCACTTTGGGATACTACGTAACTATATATAGGTACGTTAATATGTATTAGCGACATTAGGTCAAGAAAAACCTATAGCAAATAAAAATAACCTAGTTTTAAAACGTCCGTCGGTGTCCCAAAAGACGAAGTAATTACGAAAGTGATCAGCAAATTTTGTGTCCCAAATTTAGACCTAGCTCACTAGGAAACTTGTGAAATATATACCATTAATTATAATACAATTACATTGTCATGATAACGATAATTACATTTTAATTCTTTAGCTGAAAGACGATGTAAACAGGTTATTGGCCGATAAAATGTACCAATTTTAGGTACGTTATATCACAATATAGAGAGATTAACAGTAGTAAAACTCTGGTATACACTTAGTTTTTGGTGATTTTCAAGTTTTTGTTGTCATAGCAGTCGACTGACAGTAAAGTCTCCTAAAGTCGTATTCAAGGTTTGTCACGATGTCCAAGGGCGATGTATAGTGGAACTGCAAGCTCGTTTGCTATCCTAATTAAAAACAACTTTAATAACTTATATTAACCCTTCACTTATCCACTAACCCATAAAGGAAGTAGGGTGTTGGAACATCATGCCTCTTTAGTGAAAAGGAATGCTGAAAACGCCACAATGATACGATTAGTGTTACTATTGTAAACGTAGTTGACCATTTACCACGAGAAGGTTATTCCTTATTTTCATTAAATATTAATGTAATACACTGCTAGCAAAGTTCCGGAATATTAAACGTACGCCTCTACCATCCAGGTCTTGGATACATAATAGTTCGAAAGTGCAGTTAAAACTTTAAGTAATTTCGGTACAAGTCCGTCTTTACGTCGGTCAAGTGCGAGTCGGACTACATGGATACAGTACCTAGGTTTTTTTAGTGTTTTTGTAGATACCGTAAAAAACACCGTAAAAAAATACTGTAAAAATTAAGTGTTTTCTTCGTACATCATAATAATAATATTCAATTGTCACTTTCACAATGAAGACGATTACAATGACTCCGCGCTTTAGAGTATGCTAAAGAAATGGACCTCAGACTAAAAAATATAATAGACTCAGTCTTCAGAACAAAAAAATGGTAAATTTTTCTCTTTTTTTACTATCTGACGTATGTCTGCGCGCGAAAAATAACAGGTCACACCATCTATGGGTCACACTGTTGGGCCCTACGGAAGAACTTGTTCTAACTAGGTACATTAAATAAAAAAATGAAAGTAATAAAAATAGAACACGAGCATTTCGTTTCTTGCTGCCCTTAAATCGAATTATTAACTCCATCCACAATTTTAACAGTTTTTAAGTAACGGAATAGTACATGTAAAACATCATCTAAACGTCTCAAATCCCTACGAGTTTTTATTAGATGTCTAGCGGTCACCTATCCTTCCCAGTTCCATTTAGTATTAAAGACACGTAGCCCCATAAAATACGCTATTTCCCAGCGCTAAATTTCAGGGAGAAATACTACGATTTAATTCAATCCAATATTTGCTCCGAAAACCTGGTTTTAGCATACCTCAACTCTAATTGGAAGATTTTATAAGCATTATCTTTTATGTACCTACCGCAGGTTTATAAAGTGACCTAGTTCTAGATCATTTCTCATTCTTACTGACGACCTGCGTACTGAATGGATTTACCATTTTCATTCATTCAAATTCGTTCGCGGTAAAAGATTTATATGTGCTTTAAGAAAAATTTTGATTTAGTTAGAATGGCAAATAAAGTTTTCTTTTTTTAGGATTTTTACCCACCTGCAGGAGAGTAACGTTTTTCGAGATTATGAATGTAATGTATGTATGAATGTTTCTTTCTTTGGCATGCCCTTGAGAACTGATTTCCAAAGTTAACACGTTACCTAGGGGTTAATGGGAAGCTCGATGGGGGTCTACGTTGGGTTGACAAAATAATGAGGGTACACAATTAATAATTGGGGCTCTATAAAGATATAACTGATTTCTAAAGTATAGAATTAAACGTTGACTTGACTTCACCTATCAATGTTTTAAGAAGCAGGTTAAGAATTTAAAATATAAACTTTTTTTTTGAGGTTTCGTTAAGTGGTCTACGTGAAAGTGGTCTATGAGAAAAAGGTTTGGGAAGTATTACTTTTTTTGTAGTCGAATTTTTTACTTTTCTATCAATAGGTAGGTACTAGTTATTCTAATCTAAGTAAAGCTACTGCACCACACAGGTCGTTTATATTAGGTTCGATATTAAAGGAAATCTAACAGAGCTTATTTACACCTACTTGTATATTCAAAGCTCGTGTCGAAAGCACTCTTAACTTAAGTATTTGCATGAATAGGTAATCATAAGTAGTTGTGGGTAAATATTGTCTTGACTATGCTCATAACCTATTACGTCGCTAGTTTGACGACCCCTTAGCCTAGTTAATACCCGGGTTCGATTCCCGGCCGGGGCAGATATTTATGTGGCAGATAGAAGTTTGTTCTCGGGTCATGGGTGTTAGTGATGTGTAATTTGTGTTGTCCATGCCATCCGTGACACAGGGAATCCTACTGCGGGGATATGAGTGTGTTAGCGTTTATATTGACTTATTTAATATTTTTCAATATCTGACCATTTGTTTAGCATGATCTAGAGCCTAAATGGCATGGTAGATTTCAACATTTAGGGTGTAAGTGGATTTGTCTCAATTGTAAGAATGACAAGAGCTATATTTTTTTGAAAATATGCCCCTAATTTTCAGCAGTAGGATTTTTTGTTTTTTTTTCTATTGATTACTAGTTAAATGTCCATCAGTCTACCTTATCCTTATCAGTTATCTTTCTAAGTAGATATTTTACTGTACAAGTACTTCTTTTATAAAACCCGTTATCGTTCCTACTAATATTATAAATGTGAAAGTTTGTAAAGATGTTTGGTTATGTGGATGTTTGTGAGTCCTTCGCGCTCTGTTGAACGGATTAAGCTGAAATTTGGAATACAAATAGTTTGCATCCAGGAATAGGACATAGGATAGATTTTATCCCGATGATGGGTTCCCTTGGGATAAATCAATATTTTTTTTAACTACTCTTCCGCAGGCAAAGCCGCGGGCGACGTCTAGTGACCTAATATTTATATTATATTTACGAGTACATTTGAATCAATGCGAACGTTTCGTACCCGAATGAATGTACAAATGTACGAATTAATTATGTAATATGTAAATTAAAATTCGTACAATATTGTTTTACTTAATTCACAGTTGTATTACTTCATTAAAATTAATGAGGAGCTTGTAAAAATGAAATAATGTGCTTCAATTCACATGTTTTTTGAAGCAACGAAAATAGGCTTTATGTTTTAATAATAAGTAATTATATAATACAACTTTTATATGGGCTTATAATCCAGTTAAAAGATTACCATTACGAAATATTTTGTTATCAGTAACAGTCATCATAGCTTCTAAGAAATCATCACACCTGCTAAGAAATTACTACAAAAAAAACAAATATTATATAGACTATGTCACATCTACAATGGAGACGAATCCATTGACATCTCATTTGTTAAGCCGCCAAGCCGTTTGAGCTGTAGAGCGTACCAAAGAAATGAAAACACAATATGATACCTACCTCAGACCAAACAACATAATAGACTTAGTGTTCAGAACAAAAAAGTGAGGTAAACTTTATTTTTTTTTACGATCTAACGTATGTCACCGAGCACGTTCTGCCGAGCAAAGTAGGTACTGGGAAACGTTATGATTTTTTATTAACGTTATGTTTTTCCCTACCACGCTTTTTTGTTCTGAAAACTGCGTCTATATATTTTTTGGTCTGTGATATATATTTTTTTGTCTGTACGTAACATACGTTAGAAAAACATTACTCTTCCTCAGAGTCTAGCGTAGTTTATTAAACAACGTAATATTCAACCATCAAAGCCTAAACGCGATCCCGTTTGCCAAAAACACGTAACCATTCAACAATAAATAAAAAATAAAGCGAATTTCAATAATATTCATATTCGGGTGGTCTATCAAAAGTCGTCCGTTAAACCGGTCGGAGCATGTAAAAATAAACAGTAATAACGCGAGCATACGCGTAGCGGTTTGTAAAGTAAACATGGCATCCGTGTACGGTACCGTATCGCTTTTATTACTATATCGCTCATACTTATAGCTGGGATCGTGTCATCGGAAGTACTGGAACGAGCGCGGTCAATAGATGAATGAGTGACCGTTTAGTTGTATTGAGCGATTCGCATTTTAAAATGACTTCGTAAGGGAAGCTATGTTTTTCGAGCGTATATTATGTAGACTAGAAGACGCCGGCGGCTCCGCCCGCGTAATTTTCCCATTTCTGGAACAATTTTTTTTGCTGCTCCTCTCCTATTCATCCTAGCGTGATGTTATATAGCCTATAAGTTTCCTCGATAAATGGACTATCTAACACTAAAAGAATTTTTCAAATCGGTCCAGTAGTTCCTGAGATTAGCGCGTTCAAACAAACAAACTCTTCAGCTTTATAATATTAATATAGATTTCGAAGTGTCATACTACTTGGATTCGACATCATTTTCAGTTACAAAACACTCCTTTTTTTTCCCATGCAAGAAAGACTTGGTTTCTTCAGTATATTTAATACCTGTACTAGCTATGTTATTTACGCGATACAACTCGTTTAAATAAACACTGAACGCAACGCCCTATTATCTTGTGTGTAACTTTACACTTAGTGTTACTCCAGTGTTAGTATACGAAGAGTAAACTAAAGTTACATTTGCGGAATTGTTCCCTGTGTTACTTGCTAAGAAATTTAAATTTAAAGATACACAGAGACAAACTATACATGTTAAACATCTTAAGTTCCTACCTACAGGAAATGAGATTAATTTAAAAAAGTCGTTAATAGAAACAATTAAGGAAACCAACGTCAATAATAAATAAATAACCCTACACACTCATAGGCCCACAGTAGGATTCCCTGTAGTATAGGTATCAAAGAACACATGTATATACCTATAGTTAATCACACAAACCCAGACAGAGAACTAATTAAAATTCCTAATTCAAATTTTTACCTCGCTGGATTCCAAATCCGTTGGTAACTATTGCGATATAGAGGTTGCCAATTTCAATGTTATTTTTACGTCAAAATATACGTTGATAAAATGCTGTAAAAATCGAATCGAACCCGGGACCCTTCGCTTCGCAGGCAGAGTCACTACCAACTAGGCTACGGGGTCGTCAAAGTAACTATCGAAACCTAAATTACTTTACGAGGTGCAAAAAGAAACAAAAGATACCCGACGATAACCGAGGTTATCTCCACGTATCTACCTACTCATATTATTCTATTTCAATTGAAAACAAAAGCAAGACGAAACAGGTGTACGTAACATTTTTATTTCTCCGCGAACTTAAACTAAACATTCCAGTCGTTGGAATTTGAGCACAATTCGTTTCACTTTCAGATCTTTGTTCCAACATTAAATAGTTGTCTACGATAGATATAGCCTATTGCGAGATTCCTTTTAGATATTGAAAAGGCATGGATCCGCCATACCCTACATTCTTTTGAGAAGGAGAAAAGGATTGAAAATTACAATGAAAACTAATTTTCTCATTAACAACTGCTAACAGGACCTAATAACCAACTAACAGTCCCGCCTTAGTCCTACTCGAAGTTTGTTACAATGTCCATGGGCGGCAGGGGTTGGTGGCACTGACAGCTCGTTTGCTATCTTAAAAACAACAAAAAAAAGTAATGATATTAAGTATACAAAAGTGCTACATACTAATAGCCTCACAGTAGGATTCCCTGTTTCTTAGGTGCTAATAGACACGGGACACATAGACAGATCAAAGAGAGAAAGGACATAAGGCATTCTAGTCTAAAAACAAAATTACGCGGCCAGAACTAAGAATATTTCCAATACCTGGATTATATAGACCTTAAACTAATTCTAAGAATTTAACACTGTAACTA
>LGAG01001113.1:222248-233983 GCA_001278395.1 Lerema accius | reverse complement strand
AATTTAACATTATAACTACGTAATTTAAGTTTTCGTGCGTAACTCAGAATAATTACTATGCAAAAACAAAAAAGATAAGTTTTTTTTAAGTTTTTTTAAGTTCTTAGTACCTATGACCTAGCTATTAAAAATAATCCTAGGTATCGGCGCGCAGTATTTTTTAGATCAATAACGCATGGAAATTGTCTGATGTCCTTAGAATTCTTAATTCAAAAAGCCTCTGTGGGAACCGAACTTAGGACCGATCAACGATTAACCAACATAGTAACCACTACGCCGTAAAGTCATCCATCACAATAGACCTTGATTTTCGTCCAAATATACATTAAACCACTACATTATTAATTCTGACTCATAAATTTTCTGCAGTAACATTTCTAGATATTGTCTTTAATAGCGCTAGTTAAAAACCCATAAAACTGTGTAATGTTCGAGAAAAAATATTTTTGGCGTTCGCCCGTTCTTTGCGATATAAATTCTAGTTGTTGGTTCATTTATAGGACTTATAGTAGACCTATAAAACCTATTAAAAAACCTAGTAATACTAACCTTAGTATTTATACCTATAAAATAAATATGAATAAGCTATTACTAAGTTCGTGTGCTTTCCATCTTTTGGCTACATCACCACTTACCTACTTGACAGTGGGATCGTCATCAAGCACTAAATTATCCTTAATAAAATAAAAATAACTTTCTACCATCTATTCATAGAATCGCATAAAATATAATATAGTTAAAACTAGTGGACCCGCCCTCGCTTCGCTTCGGGAAATCTATGCTGAGACGAAAGCAAAAAAAAGTAGCCGAACTTACTTCTTATTACATCAGCTACCCGCCAGCTAATTGTATAGTGTCGCAATAAATAACACTAGGTACTACAGTAATTATTAATTCGTGCAATGGAATTAAAAGTGTCAAGAAAATATATACCTACATAATTATAATTAGCACAAAAATCATGAAATAATTGTCGAAAGAGATAAAAGTACGTCGTTGAATGTAAAATAAACCTTTAAATTGGAGTAAATAAAATGTATAACTTTACCTATAACTATTAGTTACTTAAGAATGATACATTAAGTTCAAGGATAAAACTATTTCACGACGGAAATGGTTTCAATGCGACACCATCCCTTGACACAATACTATTCTACAATCATTTATATTCATCAACTCTTCAAAATAAAGAAAAAGCACATATTCCTCAAACGTCTAAAGGAAACGCACTAAAAAGTCAGCTTAGTTACATCATTAAAAACCGAACCACATATCAAATGGTTAATAATCCCGGCGTAGACACGGCATTAATAATAATGAATAATAAGGTGAGTTCGCACGATAGTTCAGTTCATAAATCGGGCAGGCGGACGTCACAATACTAATATATTAGGACAAATGTTATTACAAGCGTCTCTCGTTATGTTATTTTTGGTCGCTCCCTCCTACCAGCCGGTTCGACCGCAATGTTGCTTGGAAACTAGCTGCTGCGATAGTTGAGCGCGATCGATGCGGCTTACAGGTTTTAAGTGAGGTTTTTAGGCGGAAATTTTAAAACACGATTCTTTTTATTTATTTTTTACGTTAATTTGCTACCATACGGGGGCAATTCTAAAAACCTAATGATAAAAGCGAGGGATACGGCCCGGCGTTGTAGTTTCGAATTTATCCTTTTCATCCAAAATTAAATTATACCACTGAATAGCTAAAGTATACAATAAGCTAGAACGGTAAAAAATAGAAAAACATTGCCCTCCACCTAGCGTAGTCTCCAAATGTCTTACATAGAAACACGTAAATACCTGGTCTAAGCTGTTTTAAATTATTAATTCAACAAAAATTATAAAAGTTTGCCAAGACGTAAAAGCTTACAAGTCAGTTTGTTTACCTACTTGTTTTATTTTAAAAAAACATTAATTTTCTAAGCAGCTTTTAAAATATTTAAGCACGTGAATTGAAGTTATCAAATCAATTAAACGTTACTGGAAAAGGGTGAATAACATGAAAATATTTAATTTCTGTTACAGTTTTGTAAAACTGCGTTCTAAATAGGACAAGTTAAAAAAAAATAACTGTATACTGTTACAGTTATCAGATTGAATTAAAAACAAAGCCGAATGTAGAAAGCACCACTAAAAAACCGCCCTTGTTTATACTCAACTTTATGATAAAATAACAAAAAAATCTTGTAATAAACATATTCTTAGAATAGTTTGACTCAAAATTAATATCTGAGATAGTCCAACATTCCTAGTATTTCGTAATTATTTTTCATCACAAAGAGATTTGCTAATAAAAGGAGCAGTACTAAGTAATAAAGGTAATATTCACTGTCCGTAAATATCCTATTTAGCTATCACTCTCTTGCTTGAGCCAGTATAATACTAAAAGGATGACAGGGATATAGTATAGTATGTCTTATATATCTAATATTATACTGACAGGGACAGTATAATTATACTTTATCTCTTTGAGGTCGTTCACGTAGGTATTACACAAGCGAATTTATTCTAATTACCCCCTAACCTCCTTGTCAACAAATGTTAGTAATGCATGCTTAGGGGTCGTCTATTTATCACTTTTTTTTTAACCTTTTTTAATTTTTTAATGGATAGCCCCTTACATAAACTTTGTTATACAATATGCATTTTTCTTTTTAATGTTATTTTTTTATTGTGTTAGCCATGTGTAAAAAAGTTAATAACTACTGCTGACGTAATCACCATCTAGTCCCCCTCTGTCCCCCATATCATTTTTACCTAATACTTGAACGACACCTTTATAGAAAACAATGCATTGGTAATCTGTTTGGTTTTACTGAAGTTTGTCGGATAATTTCCTAAATGTTTGGTCATTCTACTTCCTTACCTACTTACTTCCTAATATTATTAAATTCCTGCCTAAAATATCCTTAGAGGACAATTACTATCGCATTATATTTAACAGTTATATTAGTTTGTGTATAATCACTTTTACGAACCGTTTAATATTATGAGACTACTAATATGGGATCTTGTTACGAGAATAAACGAATATGAGATTTGAAAAATTAAAAAAAAGAAGAAAATACAAACTTATGTATTTCTAAAGTGTAGTTTTACACACAATTATACATTTTGTAAATAGATACAGCACATATCTACTTGTCATACAGAAAGTTCCGTAGATAGACAGTAAAATTGAATTTTGAGAAGTTTATTCGAACCAAAAGATAAGAGATCATAACAAACATTCCAAATAATAGTTTTTATTACATTTTTTATTATATTAGACAATACAGTATGTAAATCGGGCGTAGTTTTCATCATTGCTAAATTCAATTGAAAGATACTACATATTATCAACCCCATAAGCCGCATTCATCGCATGACGCATGACGCAAACGAACGAATACGTCGCATTGCTCGTAAGCCACCCGTAAAGCATATGAAACCACATCCAGTAGCTAGCTTTGACTGTGTTTCAACTGAACCCTGTAATGTTAAATGTTACTAGTAGCTAGTTCATTCATCAAACGTTCTAATTTATTATGTGTATAATTGTATTGTGTATTGTATGTTTACACAGTATAATATATTATGATTTAAATTAACAAGGCTTAAGAGCTATTACTAATAGTCAGGCGTATTGCCAGATTAAACTAATTTTGTGTATTTTTGCATTTTTTTTTAGATTTTTCTTAGTATAATATATGAAAGGTTGGGTTGACCTTTTGGTATACCTTATACTAGTTAAAACCTAACGAGCTATGAATTATGGTAAAATTTATTGGTCTAAGGTCTAATTAATTCGTACAAAGTCCTTAGTGTTAGGTACATATCATTCACATTTTAACAAGCTAAAATTAATTTCGTCGAATACGTTCAAAAACATAATCGTTGAAACTTTCCTTTTTTTAACCCGCATCCGACTGTATCATGGCAGTGGAATTAGCCCATTCAACTGCGGTGAGCTAAAGTTTAATTAAAATTTCTCCTTTGAAAAATGAAGTACAAAATACAACAAATAAAAGAGACCCTTCTTAATACAACGGCACGGGAGGGTTTAGAAAAATAAATGGAATGAAAACAGCCATTTTGTGAAAGATTTTGTAACCCAAGTTTCTGTTTGTAGTTCTGCTAATATTATTAAATGCTTTAAAAACGTCTTATGAAATAAAATTTATTGTATAAACATTTTACCAGTTGTATTTTATACAGACCGAATTAAATACCTCTAAACATTATTTATAATTAACCCTTAAATGTAGGTATGGTAATATTATAGGCAATAATTACTTCGATAAGTAGGCATAACATTCATAATTAATTTATTAAATACAAATCAAAAACTAATACCTACAACATAGTATAACAAGATCAGGAGGTTCCCCTAGTAAACCCTAACTAGGATTCCCTGTTTTAACTGTTTATAGTAACTTTTAACAGTCAAAATAACTTAAACAGAGATCATAACCATACAAGAAAACATTCACAAAGCCCCCGACCTTGTTATGAACTGTACTTTAAAAGTTAATGAATATTTATAATAGACTTAATTTAATTACAGCCATAGCACCGAGTAATGTTACAATGTTACAAATTGAACGAACAGGAAAGAGTGGTATAGTAATTATTTTTGTTAGGGTGTTATGACGGGGTCGCCACATTTAATGTGAGAAATTATGGGAATTACAGAAAAAACAACGAATGAGTTGACTTGGGAACAATTGGTGCGTACAATAATTCATAATGGTTGTGACAATATTAACTTTTAAAATTAATTGAACGATTGGGGTTACTGTAACTCTTTGGATAAACGTATCTACTTGTTTACGTAATATTCCTGCTAAGAATTATATTTTTATACGTACGTACCTCGTTAATAGGATTTCATAGTCGTATTTACTATGTGTAATTATAATAGTGTTAGTAATAAAATCATTATGTAAAACATTCACAGAATTATTAAATAATGTACTGTATATTTTTTATTATTTTGTAAAGAGGTATGAAAACGAGCAAGAAAAAGCAGTGATAGCCTAGTGGTTTCAACGTTGATCTCTCGAACGGGAGAGCCTGGGTTCAAATCCCACGGCACGCACCTCTAATTTAAAAGTTATGTGCGTATTAGATACTAATTACCACTTGCTACGGTGAAGGAAAACATCGTGAGGAAACCTGCACACCTGAGAGTTCTCCATAAAGTTCTCAAAGGTGTGTGAAGTCTGCCAATCCGCACTAGGCCAGCGTGGTGGACTATGGCCTGTACCCCTCACACTGTGAGAGGAGACCCGAGCCCAGCAGTGGGACAGTCATGGGTTGCAATGATGATGATGAAAACGATCCATTTGAACCGTTTTCTTTTATATAGAAACGAAATGATAAATAATAATTATCGTACAGCTAATGCGGACACAATGTAATGATAATTATGTTTCTTTAAAGAAAATAATAAATAAATCCTGTAATAGGTTATGAAGTTGTTAGTTATTACCATAATAGCTATGTTGTACCGCGAGCGCCATTGAGGGTTAAACGGCAGATACATTTTTTATAACCCTCGAATGCTTGATTGGTAGAAACATTTCATACTTTTTATGCTTTTTTACGCCAGTGTAAGCGTTCAACAAATATTTGTACGTTCTAGCATCGAAATGAAACTGGTACTAAAAGATTGGTCTTTCCTATTTCTAATTTACTTATAGGGTATCACAGGTATACCATAAAGTGTTATAGTTAGAAGCGTATGCTTCTGTGTTGCGTCTGTGTATACAGACAGAGTTATTTAATACGAGCTGTTGCCCGCAGCTTTGATTGCGGAAATTATAGTTTTCAATATAAAATGATTTAAAAAAACGGTTAAAATACGTTGAATTAGGTTTTGTATCCCTTTCAATCATAAACCCAAATATGTATTGAAACCTTTAAATTGAGCTTTAAGATTTGGTTAATTTCTATACAAACTTTTATCGTATCGTGTAGCGTGTCGTAGCGTGTCTGTCAGTCAATCAACATTTATATTAAGTATGATGAGGATGATGATTATATTTAAATAAGTTTGGACTATAGATCGTATCAATAACTAGACATACATACATACATACAAACAGCGAGCTTTGAAAAGCATTACTCTTTTTCTAGGCCTCCGGAATGAAGATGCCACTTAATGTATAAGAAACTTAATTTTACATCTAATTCTATGCATTCCACGGCAATACCATAATTTTAGTAATGTTGAAACTAAAACAATTTGCTTTACGACAGAATTAGTAGGTGTGTCCGCCCCAAGCGAATAAACCTATTGTCATGTCATGTCATGAACGCTTATTTATACCCAAGTCTGCCACAAAAGAGTAATTTAGTGCTATTTTCGTTGATTAAAACATTTAAATACGGTTTTACGATACATGAATAAGTTACGGAAAATTCTATTGAATTTGAACACACCCTAATCAAGATTAGACATAAGCAATGTATTTCAAATTACTCGTTTACAGGAATCGAATCTAGGGCTATATTACCAGCTATCGAAGATGGTAACTGTCATACTATTCCAATATAGGCTTCAAGTTTATAACAAGACGGTTTTAAAAGAGCGATTTTGTCACAATACATACCGATACATGTTTAAAATGGCTCCGTTATAAATTTCGCCCCTTCCCTCCTTTTTACAACATAAGTAAGTAAAGCTAACCCTAACAACCCCCTCCCTTTAGTGCCGGAACGAACATGCAATAACAAAATTCAAGTTGAATAATATTTAATTCCCTAACATTTAGTAGCCGAGGGAAGTCAAATTGAACGGGTTGTTGATGTTTGCGAAGTAATTATTTTTTGTGGCGCTCGAGTTAATGACGCGTCGACATGTGGCCGCGGCGGGTCACCCGAGGGTCACAATGATTATGGTGCAAAGCAGGACTGTCTTCAGCGTACTAAAATTAAACAAATCTTTTTTTTTAAACATATTACATAGCGTGTATATCAGTCTCGTCTTTTTTAGGTATTTTCAATTTGCGTGTATCAAAAGCAATCTAGTCTTTTTTAGGCATAATATATTTGCGTGTATCAAAACCAATGTAGGCACATAAATTGGCGTGTACACCAATCTGCTCTTACTAGGCAAATTAAAAACACGATGTGCGGTTAAAAATTATACCATAACTTATTACGCCAATTATTATTATAAAACGTTACAGCGACAGCCCTCAAATAAATCCTGCGTAAGCTGTATACAATTTAAAATGTGTATAACTGAAACTGCGTGGATTATTATACTGAACTACATTTTTAACAATCCTAATAATTATAAGAAGTAAAAGTTGGTGAAATTAAATTTCGCGGCTTTTAAGTATTAAACCAATATACCACCACCTAATAAAAGTGTATTAAAAACCCATAAATAAGACGAATAAATAAATGTATACTTAGGGAAGAAATTATTGTGAAGGATTAAGAAAATATTATTGATTTTTTAAACCATTTTGGTAAGTTAAAATGTTTCAATGTAAATAAAATGAATGAATGAAAACGAATGAATAAAAACAAAAATGTCCCAATTTAATAACCACACATGGTGTCACTAGTTAGTTGAACCAAAAGGATTAACAGCTAGCTAGCATCGTTCCTAGCCAATGTGCTAACATTATTAGTAATGAAGTAAACACATTTGTTCAAATACAACAGTTATAGAGTTGTTGAACGCTTGTTTTATTTCTCAAGTATTATTTATGCTTGGTTTCTATTTTTATAAATAAAAATCTTGTTTACATGTGCTTATGACTGAACTTTCTAATGATTGGGCTAACATTTTGTAGTTTATATCAAGGTAACCGACTCACAGGATCACAACTGTATCCGGTAGGTACTGTTGCCAAAATACTTCAAAGAACCGAACAAAATTTTTCAGACTCAATAATATCTGCACTCTTCCATGTAGTCTATCACTGTGAGATAGGGGAGGCCTAGGAGAGTTGTTACAATTTTTACGTTTCATTGCATATCTCGGCTAAATATAGCCTTAGCTGTATAAATCTTTTGTCTCCAAATAGCAAATTTCATAGTTTATTTGATTTAAACGACTAAAAAAACTAATATATAAAGCTGAAGAGTTTGTTTGTTTGTTTGAACGCGCTAATCTCAGGAACTACTGAACCGATTTGAAAAATTCTTTTGGTGTTAGATAGTCCATTTATCGAGGAAACTTATAGGCTATATAACATCACGCTATGATAAATAGGAGAGGAGCAGCAAAATAAAATATTCCAGAAACGGGAAAATTAGGCGGGCGGAGCCGGCGGCGACTTCTAGTAATTATTAAAAGCACTTGCAACTATATCAAAATTATTAAAATCTGGACCTACTCCTTTTGTCCTAATAGAGATAATCATAGATATAACCCTCTTGAAGCACGTAGAAGAACTGAAGCGGCGTCTTCACAAATCAAATAATTGAACACCAGTCCAATTACGGAGTCATTAGCTAAACTCGCTGACGTTTCCTGGAATGCAATCAGCGCAGTTCATCATAATTGCGACGAAGATGAGGTCACTATAAGCAACTGGCACTCAGGCACTAAACCTATCAAATCAATGAGCTATGAGATCATATTTACTAACACTAGTAACTTGGACTCAGCTAAAGCTTGTAACTTACCCAGGGAAAATTAGCTGAAACTTAGATTAATAGCCCTCAGGGAACTTATTTCCAGGATAATATTAATCCAGGACATGGTATGCCTATGTGCGAAGTTTCATTTGAGTCCATTCAGCTGTTTGATATGATTTTCAACCTTGTTCAACAGATTTATGGTCCACTATTGAGCACGGGTCTCACATAACTGAGGAAGCCTAAAGCATACTCCACCACGTTGCTCCAGTGCGGATTGCTGGAGGGGTTAGTGGGCAACGCAAATTTTTGATTTTTTTTTTCACCTAACGTTACAGTTACCGTACCGTATATAATTAGGTGAAATAAAATTAAATATTTTGAAATCATTATAATTATTTTTACAAATTAAATAATGTAAACCCAAATTAATCAGTCAGTTACATAAAAAAAGTTTCACCAACTCCAAAATAACTAAAAATACTGTCATGAAACACAAACGTATTCTTACATTAAAAACTACAATTGTATTAATAAAAATAACCAAAGTGTTAATATCATCAGTAAAACAAAACGTTTTGGTACACGAAAGGAATTTGAATAGGTAGGAAATTCGTGCAACGCACGCAAAAGCCATCTATTTCCGTGACGAAGTCAATTAAACAATACGGCGCATCCAACGCTGGCAGAAAATGGTGTACAATATGTCACCGCTTAACCATTTGTTGGAAATGAATGCTGATTTCTTTTCTAAACAATAGCGTCACTAGAACTAATAAATCGTTAAAAAGTAGATGTACCTATGGGTCGCCAGGCAGTTGACGTCCATAGCTAAAAGATGCCTCATGGTAAGCATTAATTATCACAATAAAAATTACATATAAGTGTTCTATAGAATGATCAAAAAATCGAAAACCAGGTTCAGACAATGTAAGAAAACATTAAACAATTCTATCTCCTAAAGTATGCAAAGTCGGTTAACATACAAGGGAGTACCTAATTCGGATACTACTTACCATGGTAATGGATGCCTTATGAGGCATCTAAATTTTACCTTTGGACTTAAACTACCTGGCCACCCTGTATATGACATGACCTTCCATAATCTAGCAAGTTACTCTCGCTTCGTTTCGGTATAACCTGTGTATATATGCTTGAAACATTGCTACTTATTTCATTCAGGCGTCTACAATTTTAAATTAGAATTTCTCTGCTACACAAAAGGTTTTTAGATAATAAATTAGACTATGACCTTCTTAAGGCTTAACTTTGACCGTCTCGTAAGACTGTCTACTTTTATTTTCATTTTTATTTATTAAAAAGTGAAAACATCGAGACGTAAAATAGGTGTACTCGTTCAAACATACGCTTTCCCATTTATAATACTACACATAATAGAAACGAATCCGATGGCACTTCACAATGCTGAAATCTGTCAAACTGTTTAGACTATAGAGCGTACCAAAGAAATGGACATACATACGTTCAAAAAACATTACTTTCCTTCTGACGCAGTCGGATAAAAATAGTTAGTGTTGAAATTCACCCTTATACTGTAACATCGCAATTTCGCATTACAAAGTGCAAGTGTCACCACTATTTCCAAGTTTCTTTGATCGCGAACATGTCAGGCGTTCGAAACAATTTGTACGTTTTTACAATAATATTATCACAATAAAAGCAAAAGAGATTAAATAAGTAAGTATTTATTTTATTTAGGAAAGTAACAGCAATTTTGGTACAGTGAAGTTTTACAGTTCAAAAATAGTTAAAGCAATACCATTTCCACTTATAACTAATACTTCTATTCTCTTATCTTTAGTAAATAATGACTTATTAGTGTTTTGTGTTGTTGAAACTGATTAGTAACTTTTTTGGCACTTAAATATTTTGTTCTTATTTCTAAAATATCAAGGGTTAATATGCTCTTATGAAAATGAAATGTTATTGATCCCCCACTTTCCACCTGATGGTATGGAGTGATAAAGTCTAACAAGAGAAGAAAAACAGTACCTATTATTTTTGCCACAGAATCGTAACTGTCATGGCATCAAACGTGACGTCAGAGCTTGCAAAACACGAGCAAATGAACGAACAGATATCACGCTACTGAATTTGGAAACTAACATTGTTATGTGACGAATTGCTTACCTATATACCGAACGTTTATTGCTAATAATAATATGTGAATAGCCAAATTTTATTACCATTCCAAATGTAATTTAGGAATTGTTAGGCTCACATTATTAGACATTGTATACAAAATGGTATATAATTTTTCTTTTTTTACAGAAAATCGGGCTTTAAATAATTTAGGGTTTTTTTTCATAGACCTATTATCGCCCTCCCTAGCAAGTTAGCATCGTAACACTTATCAAGAAACCATCGCCAATTGATTACCTATCCATTACTGAAAACCTTATTCAAATCGGTCTAGTAGTTTTGGAGATAAGTGGCAACATTGTTTGCACTCACATATTAACTCATAGTCGTCGTTGGTTAGAAATAAATAGGTTTTTTTACATTATCGAGCAGTTACACTTTCATTTTTAATGCTGACGTTACTTTTAACAGAACTTTTATTTTTCAAGCTGACGCCACGTTGTATTAGGACTTCTATTTTTATTTTTCGTGCTGACGTTACGTTTTATGATGACTTTTATTTTTTATGCTGACGCTACAAGTCCAGTGAATGAACGACCAACGAAATCCCCACACAGTGGCAATTAAACCGTGGTGTCACCGTTCGTTCCCCATCGCTTTGATCCCGAGTGTGGCGTCCGTAACATTTTGCATCAAACAATAAATACAGCTATGTTTAGCTAATTCGCAACAGATTGCGAGCTTTTCGAGTCTGAATCGATACCACGTTTGAGAGTGTTTGACATGTCCAAATTGACGGTTTAATTATTTCCCGTTCGCGTTCAGTTTTATAGGATTCATCTGTTGGTATGAGGGTTTGTTGTGTTATGATGTGTTGAATAGTATTTATTATTAACTCGAACTGTTTGCGGTTGTAATTTGCCCTGACATAATAATGTCAAATAATACAATCAGCTGTCTGTCAGATGTATGACGTGTCAATGTATAACCGATTCATTGCCACTGTCATTTTCAAAAACATTCTGCCATGCCCCATACATTGGTTCA
>LGAG01001113.1:175567-222156 GCA_001278395.1 Lerema accius | reverse complement strand
ATCATACAAACTTACATTGCTGCTAACTGCATTACAAACTTGTTTAAAAAGTTGGGTATAGCAGTGTCATGGACACGGCTGTGTGTTTTACATAAATACGTTGACTTTAAAAGTTATTTTTTACGTCGTAAAATAACCTCAAAATGTCTTATCTAGATGTACCCAATAATATATTAGACACTTACATGCTGTACCATAAAAAGTACGATAAAGAGAATTCTATTACTTAATATAATCATTTTCAATCATACATGTTTATCAAATACATTGTAGGTACATACCTATACTATTTCACAAAAGATAAACAAAGTTCATAATCCTAAATCTAACTGGTAGTCTTTAATGGAATACCTAAAAACTTGACAGTAAAAACCTAAAAGTATTAGAAAAGACGTAATTAAAAATAATATAATTTCCATAGTGGAGACGAATCAAATACCTACCTATACATAATTATACACCTGATATATTAAAACTCGCTAAGCCCCTTTTGTAGAGAGTACCAAATTGTACATAGATTATGCTCAAAAAATATTACCCTAGTATAATAGGGTATGAATAATTATAACTTTATGATCTAGCTTATTAATTTAGTCTATGGCATCCACACTTACACACGGATGTAAAGTTGATTTAGCAAATTACATCTCAGCAAATATTATGTTTAATTCTCTGACCACAGTTTATATTTCACTATCAACAGTTAGCTTCTCAGAATCATGGGCTAGTGTTGTCTATTCTGCGAATGCGAATTCACGTTGAGCTTTCAATGTGTAAAAGCTCTTTATTATATTAATTATATTAGTGGGTCCGCGCTCGCTTCGCTTCAATAAACTTACGTCAAAACAGAAGTAAAAAAATAGTCTTAGTTACTCCTTACAACATCATCTATTTGCCAGTGACAGTCTCTTCAAAATCAGTTCAGTTCCAGATATTAGCCGAAAGATACAGACAGATAAACAAACAGACAAATTGTAAAAAAAAAATATTTTGGCAATGTACCGTGTATACGTATTTTTGGTCTGTGCTTCTGACATAGCGTAAATCTGACTGACCAAACAGATATTTTTTTTTAGATGGAGGCCACTAATTTCAAATAATATACACTCGCTTTTCAACTAATTATCCCAATAGTTTAGGTGTGAAATTGTGACAGACTAGTTTTGCTTCGCATTTATAACATTAATAAAACTAAAAGACTTTTTTTTAAACAAACTTTTATAACTTGTTAAAAAGAAAGAATCTAAAAAGTTAATTTCAAGACAGTAGGGCTGTTAACCGTTAAAGGAGTTCAATGGTCTGGAGCCAATTCTGGTAGCAGTATCACATCATGCTTATTATAAACTGCATTATCATCAAGACTGGACCAGAGTGTAAAATTTTAGCTCAATCGGACACCGGGAAGTGGGTGAAATTCAACTTGCAAGATTTGAATACAAATACCGGGACAGGTGAAACTAAATAAAAGCTTGTAATATAGATTACTATCATCGTAACTATAATACATTAACGCTTTCACAGTACATTTAATACATTACAGTACATTTAATTAACTTGATCGCTTAACGCTGTTAAGCCGGAGTTTCGCGAACTAAGCTCGTATTATCCTAACAAAATTTGGCTCAATCTGAAAGGTGCCTTCATAATAAACACATGCTCCCTACTGACTCGGATCGAATTACTGTCTAGTTCAGTGGTTCTTAACCTTTTAGGAATGAAAGATCATGTGTCAATCGACTGCTCAGATTTTTTGTTGAACAACTTAATTTACTAATTTCAAAGTACGTAGAACATAATAGTAATTTTTTAGAGATTTACGATGTAATTGAGTGGCTTAGGTGTTAATAATCAATAAAATAACAATACAATAAATAAATACTACACATCCATAGCCTATAGTAAGATTCCCTGTGTCCATAGACAATACAGAAATATATTTACACACACCCAGACCGAAAAAAGAATTTTAAAATCCTCATTCAAATTTTTGCCTCGCTAAAAATTTAACCTAGGACTCGATGAACAGTAGTTCGCTATGGTAACCATAACACCAAACGAGTCGCTAGTTAATAATACTTTTTAATGGTTTTCAAACCAACGGTTGACAACCACTGGCCTAGTAACTCGGTCGGTACGAATGAGATCATCGTTTCAGTCTATTCAACTTTGTTTCTATTTCGACTATAGATTTTTGCTAATTAACTTTTAACTAATCGCCTTCAATGAACTTGAAAATATCGAAATAATGCCACGAAAAAAAATTGATTGCGTACTAAAATGTTTTGTTTAAACTACTGCACATATTTTGTTTGGATAGATGTTTGAGATTAAGGAGTGACATAGATTATATGTTCTTTTTAGTAGTTGTTGAATCTCTGTTGACGAATAAACATCCTTTATTATTATATTTGGGCTATATTTTAGATTATCAAAAATAATAAGCGATATCGAAAAACAACCTAATTTCTATAAAAATGTAGCGGCAACATTTTTCTAACTTCGCTTATTCGATCCTCAAACATTTCGAATCATTACATTTAATGTCGGCAATTCACACCAGAAGTGTCCCGGACACAGATTGAAAAATAAAATATTTATTGAACTGTAACACGCCACCATTTTGTCCAAATAGATTTGGCAACACTGCCAACCATTACAGCTTATTTGCGCTGAAAACCAATGAAAAGTAAAATAAACTTAAGGTGCCATTTCACAAGATGCGACAAACGACCGATTTCTGGTAGGTAAGACAGAAAGTAGTACGTCAGTTTGTTACAGTACCTATTTACACGTATATTAGAGCGATTACGACTTTTATACGACGGCGCTTGTCCAGTATTTTAAGGGTAAACATCAAAGGAAGTGGTAATTTATTTTTGCTTTTTTTTTAAGTAAAATTAAAAATATGTATAAGCTTCGCTAACTTTTGCTAATAAACAAAGAGTCAAAAATTAGTGAAAAATTACTTAGTTACCCAACAGTTCAATCATTTGCATGACGAGAAATAAACGAAACTAAAAATAATTATAAATAATGCTATAAATAAGCCTTTCGCTTCATTCTTTAAACAGAAATTTAAATTCATCATTAAATTTTTGCCTCGCAGGGAATAGAACCTAGAACCTATGAAACAGCAGACCAACATAGCAACCATTGCGCCATATGGGTATTCAAAAAAAGCAACATAACTTCGCCAGTATCCTAAAGTACTTCACGGATATTATTAAAAAATGCGCATCTTAAGTGCCGCCATCCTGTTTATATTGGAGGAGTTTTATAAATTAATTTGGCAACTCCCCACAACAGACTGCTAGCTAAAAGATGGCCTAATCGTAATAGCTTTGGTATTTCATGAAATTTATTATAGCTGCTCTGGTGCCTTATGGCACTCATAGTCTAAGTTTTGGTAGGACTATTTCAATCTGTATATAATTTCAGTAGATTCCTATTTACTATCTATATTTAACAAAGACAACTAATGACATAACTTTGGGAGAATCTTAGCATGTTTAGTGATAGTTTTAGCATGATTTTAAAAAATATTTAGCAAACCGATTCCACTCAGGTCATAAATAAAAATTTTGTAAATAAAATTATTGTATTATTTTTTTTAAAGATGTGCGGGGGAGATTCTTTTCCCTTTCTCCTCCATACTAAGCACGTTTACGAAACGGGGTCAGATTAAAAAAAATTACGTGCATAAGTGTATCATTGATACCCACATGAATAAATGATTTTGGATTTGAATAAAGTATAGAAAAATTGGAATTAATTACTCGCATCGGAATTTCCGTTCGATTATTATGTGGATGTCTTCAAATAAGAGCGAACAGGCTTCTATTAAATTAGTACACATACGTTCGTGGATAAAATCGCCACTTACAATTAAGGTGGGATTCCTATAAAATATTGACTTATTTGCTACAATACGTCAAATATAATTTTTCTGCTACCGCCTGTCGTAACTCATTTGTTGTTTTACGGAATCATACCTTAATATCTGTCGTCGTCGTAGAAAATGTCTTTGCGGTCTGTAACTAACGACTGTCGGCTGTCGCGTTCTACGGAATTGCACCGTTACTATGCAGTATTCATAGTATGAGGACGACTCCAAAATCGTCAATAAGTTGGTATCTTATTTTCAAAGATAACGTACCATCTAATAAATACCTAATCCACGATAATCCCCGGTTTAATTTTGACATAATTCTATTAATTACATTTGACTGAAATATATATTTTTAAAACAACAAAAAAAATGCAGATATATTGTCAACATAATTAGTAGGTAGTCCTTAATAAATAAAAAAACAAAAATACGGTTACTAAAAATGTTAATACAAAAAAATCTAATGATATCTCACTTATGAGTTTCAATTCGCCCAACTAACTATTCGTAAGCAAAACGAATGGTTTTGAGGACATTAGAATTAAGCATTAGTATTCGTAGGCAGTTAGTACGGAGCCTTTTGCAGTAGTGTCGCTCACTAATCTTAGTAATACAACTCTCGAAGCCTTACAACATTCTCTAGTTAGTACCAGGCGTTGCAAACTACGCATTAGCGTTCTGTACAGCTTAATGCTAAGTTAAACTGACTAGATTAATTAAATCTAGTTATTAACTCGCTTTTTAATTATGACAGAAAATAACTGCAAAAAAAAGCAATTGTTTATGAATTAGTTTAAGGTTTTGCTACACTCAGAAGTAATCTGCACTAATAAGTAAAATACAACTCAAAATCCAAAATCAATCTTTATTCATATTGGTATCAATAATAGATAGGTATAACACATAAGCACGTAATTTTCTGAAAACATTCATAACAACGCCCACTTCAAAAACTGAAAGTTGAATGACCCTTAATTCGCTAATCCATTACATTCAAAGTTGCATAATGTAATTAATTATAGTCCATTTCAAACAGTTGCCAAATTAATTTAGAAAAATTTGGTGGGCAAGTTCAAGACAGGACGACGGCACTTTAATAATACGCTGTTTAGCCAAGCGACTCGTTTGACCACTTAACGTATTAAATATCAATTACATGCCATCCCGGGGTATTCCGGCCATCCGGGCTTCTTTTGTGAAATGAAGAATTGAAAGTGTTCCAGAATTAACGACCTTTCAAAATGTTTACGGATATAAACGAAGTAATGTTTGTAAAAATTTCCCCGTTTATTTTTGTAAAGTGGGTCATTTTTAATTGGAAATCGCAGGATGAAATAAAGGGTTAGCAAATGTTTATTTATTTGAGGGTTTTAAACGTAATATTTATCTAGTAAAGAAAAATTAAATTACGTAAATAACTAATTGGTTTACGGTTACTTTAGTGGTGAACTGACGGCATGTTAAGTGCTTAGGAATACAACTAGTAATAATTAATAGAAACCCGACTAATAAAATTGCGGGGGGGAGGAAGGAATAATATAAAATGATAGGGTTGCCAGAATAAATAATTATAATATCACTCTGACATTTGTAACGAATTCAACGAATAATAACAACTTTTTCCCAGCCCTACATAGACATACATAGAGACGTACACGCAAAAACAATTACCCTTCTTCCAGCACAGTCGCATAAAAATTTGAATAAATGAAAGACGCACGAAATGTAAGTAATAATAATTCATTAAAATTTCCACCATTTTCAGTAAACATTTTATCGAAAATGGTTTTAAATTTCATTAAATCACTTTGTTTAACACAAATCTTATTTTACAGGCCTGTTTTAATACTTTAAATCTCATAATATAACGCTTTAATGACTATAATATCATATTGTAGAGCTATCAAATTCACTTTAATAATTTAAAGTTTCTCGAATTCGTGCTTAGATTTTGAGCTAAAAAAAGAAAATTTGAAGTTTCAATTGAGTCTAGGTTTAAATAATAAATGTTATGCAAATAGTTTTAATGAGACCAATATTTGATAGAATTATATCAGTAATCCGTTATCAGATTGTTACTGAAATCTATTGACTTTCAAATACCTTTTGCAACTTCGTCACATTAAATAATTGGTAATTCAAGACTTATCACAATAGTATATTTTAATTGATGATTGTCAGTATCATTACGAGTACTCAAATTTAAATAAAGGCTAAATAATAAGCTAAAAAGAAATATATAAATGTTCACTATATTAGGATGTTTAAATGAAGAATGCGCATATACACTTCTTCTCCAAGTAAACTTGAACTATGCCAAGAATAAAAGCCATAAGTGCATGTCCGCATCATTGTGTTAAGTACGAGTAGTCATAGTTAACCCTAACCCTTTCACTTATTAATATACAGGTATAAATAGGTACTGATGAATGAATGAATGAATTAATTAAATTATTTCTTACAATAAACTTACATAACTTAGAATTCCAGTCATGACTAACTTTGAACGCTGTGCAGGGTTCCCAGTTATTTCAGTTTTAATTTAACCCTAACTTACTTATATAAGTATATACGTGTGTACACTTATTAAACTACTAGACGATGCCCGCGGCTCCGCCCGCGGAAAAGTCGATAAGCAAAATATTGATTTCGTCCCAAGGGAACCTATAATCGGGATAAAATGTATCCTATGTCCTATTCCTGGATGCAACCTATCTGTGTACCAAGTTTCAGCTTAATCCGTTCAACGGTTAGACCGTGAAGGAGGGACAAACATCCAAACATCCAAATATCCAAACATCTTTACAAACTTTCACATTTATAATATTAGTAGGATTCTTAAGACGAAGTTGCCCCATCGGAAATATTGTTTTCAAATTAAGAGGCAAGCCAAAGGGGAAATTCTCTTTTGCTTAATTTGACGTAAAATAAGTAAAAGTAGGTAAGCTTCCTATTGTGAAAAATTCCACCGGAAAAAAATAAATTATGGGCGCAGGGCAGTGCCCCTGCCAAGTTAAGCATAATTATGTTTTTCTTTGCAGTAATACTGTATGTTAAAAACATAAATGTCCTATGTTTGAGTGACCATTACCAAATGGCAGATCTTTTATGCTTTATTTTTATTTTTTCAGGACTAGGTCTATGAGAATGAAAATCTTTAAATCATGCAATACCTGTAAATAAATAAAGCTATACACTCATAGCCTCACATTAGGATTCCCTGTGTTGTGAATGCTATAGACGACACAGAAACACAGACATACACCCAGACCGAGAACAGAAATTTATATTCATCATTTAAATTTCGGCCTCGCTGGGAATCGAACCCAGGACCTATTGAACGGCGATCCGGCAACCAACCAACAATGTCTTCAAGCACAGCTTATTCAAATTAAATAGTGAGGGTACCTGTCTATGGATCGTACCAACCAAGCCAGTTAATGTAAGTAATCCTTTGTTCGGCCGTGTCAACACCCCGGTGTCTAGTTCATACGATAATGTTACTAAGTAATTGCATCGAACTTGTACGATTTCCTTTAAATGGTGGGGTATTGTATGTAGATACCAGGTATCTATAAACTATTGTTTGCTTCAGCTTTTGTCGTCAAAAGTAATAGTTTATTTTGAAATGTAATGATGTCTTTGATTTGAATGAAACTAGTCGAATAACTACTTTTATTAATGGGATGGGATGTTTTAGGGTTGATTAAACTTATGACCCTATAGACTGGTTGTGTCTATAAATAAAGCTAACGCTAGGCGCTAACTAGGCAGCCAGGCTGCGGAAGCCAGACGAACATATGAAATTGTATGAGAGCCCGCACAACTGCGTAACTACCTTAAATATTTCGGCTGCCGCAGCCTAGCTGCCTAGTACGTAGCTAGTCTAAAGGGTTGACGATAGAATCAAACGCCCTAATTGATGGAAAGAGGTCACCGTCACCTATGGACAAGTGCAACACCAAAGAAGTCCCCTATGCTTCGCCGGCCCTGAGTCAAAGTTCTCTATACGCCTTACTTGAAGGGTCCCATTTTATAGCGGGAAAGCTTTTAAAGGAAATATGAGTAGTACATTAACCTTTCATATAAACATTGATTGTTCTATAATTTATTTGATATCCCAAGTGCCTTGAAAGAAAAATATACCTTTAATAAATGCTCATCATATTTACGCTATGTACACCACTAAAAGAGCCCAATCGTGGTATTTCGATATTTTTTAAATTCACCACATTTTTATTTAAATAAGTCCAGACGTTAAGGAGTTCAATTACGAATATAATTTATAGAGAGAACATTTATATAGGATTTATAGATAGAAGCTATCGTAAAATTCATAAATATTTTGCTAAACTTAGATTGCCGGTAGTTAATTATGACAGAATCTGAACCGTCGACCTTTATGTCAAATGTCAAACTACCAAGACCTTTAGAAGACATAATAACTACATTGAATGTTACATATCGTGTAGAAAATCGTTGTCACACGGGTGAAGAGGCGTTGGAATTTTAATAATTGAAATTGTAATAGAGGACCTGTTTTGTGATTGAAAGACTGTAACTCCTTAAGGTAATAGGTTGGTGACACTATTTGAAAACAACAAAATTTATTGGTGAAAAATCAAGCCAATGTATTGAAAAATTATATTCTAGATCAGTGAAGTTTAACTTAGCGAAATATTATGAGTAAAACCGGTGAGAAATTTAATGCAGCAAAAATATTTAAAAGGAGCTTCTAAAACAGTGACAAAAATGATAAATGAGTGAACAAGTAGGTTAGTTAGGTTTATAGATTTCCTTTTTTAACCTTACCTAAGTCTGCCATCACCTTAATCGTCGTGTCCCGACAAAATTCTCCCAAATATCTGGGATATTTGTGTAAAATCTTAGTTTTACCTCAGCAACCTTAAAAAATGTGCAATAAGTTCAATAATCATTTCTAAGTTACTTCTAAATTGGAAGGATTCACCGGATAGGTGTTAATATTTCCCCGGACAATTTGTGAAAACCTCGCTTGGACACCCGCCGGGTACTTGAATTGTAACAGTTCTAGGAACAGTAGTTAAACTCACGCTTATACTTCATTTCTGATACCTACAGACGCTCGTCGGCGTGCATACATCTTTACGGTTTTGTTCTAAAACACTTCCCAACAGAAGTCGAAATTAATGTCCGTGAACAGCTAGTTGTACTACTGTTATTACTTTTTTTTTAAAAGATGTGCGGAGGAGTTTATTTCCCCTTTCTTCTCCTCCATATTAAAGCACCTTTACGAAACGGGGGTAGATTCAAAAATATTTACGTGCGTAAGA
Organism: Lerema accius; assembly: GCA_001278395.1. Lineage (NCBI taxonomy): Eukaryota > Metazoa > Arthropoda > Insecta > Lepidoptera > Hesperiidae > Lerema > Lerema accius. The sequence continues at coordinate 212,955 of LGAG01001113.1, read as the reverse complement.
AATATCATTGATACCTACATGAATTAATGATTTTTTATTTTGATTCTATATTGTGGTTGCATAATGCTACGGAACCCTTCTTTGACCGATTCGATTCACTCTTGACCGATTCTAATTTTGTTGTATGCGATTCGCATTAAGCCGTATTGTTTTCACGCGAATTTCCTTTTTTCGTAATACGTAGGCGTTTCGGATGCTTTGTACATAGTAATATGGTAAAAAAGAAGGTAGGTACATACTGAATTCAGTTCTGTACAAAGTACATTTTATACAATAGCGATACATAAATATTTTTTAAATTTAATGATGAGTATGTGAGTAACTGATGTGCAAAACTAAGGAATCAACCAAACTATAAAAGATAAAAAATACTTATATTATAGAACGTCTGTCCCGTTGTCTAGTTGTCTAAAACAAAGTCACTTATCTGCTCTTAACAATTTCCTTTGATTAATCATTTAAGAATTCCACTTCGCGATTTGGGGCTATTCTTAAATAATGAAAGCTTATTCCGCGCCTAATTAAGAAGCTTCATCAGCACTTACTAAGCTTTCATTAGTCGAAACTGTTTGATATTTACCTACAGATTAAAATATACATGCAGATATATACTTCTCCGATGTTACTCAATTTAAATGAAATAATGAAATTCACCAAATGTGCAAACATTTTACTAGGTATTTTAATTATTTTAGCATACCAATCAATTCATTATCTTGCGTAGTACGTAATAAAAAATGTATCTACTTCAAAAATAGGTAGGTACATATTATTTTTTATAATTACTGAGATTATTTTTTCACATCTTATTATACAATGATTTTGATTAAAAAAAATTTTTCAAGTCTACATGACTTATCATAAAATATTGCATTAAAATCAGTCGAATATACAAGAATTAATACAATTTACAAATGAAATTAATACTTAATACACATAATTACTTACCCATAAGCTATTTCATAGGTCATCCATTATTAAACAACCGTGCCATCAACGTCAATCCGAACATGAAATGACACCACAGTAATTAATAAACACAAAAAGCACACACTACTTTCATTAGTACCACACAGCACTTTGCGGCGAACTACGAAAAAGTTTCGCGCGTCGCTCAAAAGCTCGCTCAACGTGTTCTACCGATAACAGACAGCGGGGGAATGAGCCGCGAGCTTCAAGCTACACGATTTCTACGAAGCTCGAATGAACGAAGCGTCAACCGCCCTCTTGTAGAAGCCTGCTTGCACGCCCCATTTACTACGCTATCAATCTTTACTAATAAAGCATGGAAATGCAATCAAGCGAACTTATTTGGGGTACCATGTTTGGACATACGATTTGTGATAATTGCGGTGGTCGTGGAAACTTTTTTGCAGGTTCGCCTAGTAATTACGAGGCTTCAGGAATTACGTAATTGTTTACGATAAATAGTAAATAATATTAAGTAGGTTTATTTTCTACGTGTCTTTAAAATAACATAATTATAATAGATATTTTGTATTAGGATACGATTGCTGAGCGAATTTAATACTTTTTCCAATGAAGAAACTACGAATTCTCTGACGGATAGTTCTGTTTTAACACCTACACCTCACTAACTACATCAACCTTTCCTACATTCACCTAGAGTTGACAGTTAGACAATGCTTTTAGGCATTCAGTTTTATCCTTTGCAACCTCTATCAACATAAAATGTGAATAAACAAACTATATATTAACGCTTAATGTTACATTTACCTTAACAAACAACATTAACAATGTAACAAAGTGATAACATCTATAAGTTCCGATAAATCATGAGAGCAAATAAAATAAAATTGAAATTAAGCGAGCTTTCGCATTGAATTTCGGAAATAAAAACATCCATATTGGCGTCAACTGCCAATATTTGCGAATATTCCGACTTTTTAAGTGGCTCCAAATAAATCGTACATACTTATTTGAACTTTAGAAGTGGATCTCTATAACTAGTTTATGGATTGGAATAGCTGATTTTTATTTTCAATTTTACTTTGGGTGCCGAATTGATGTTACGAATTCATATTAAACATGCGTATTATTATAAGTACCTACGTAAAGTATCAAATGTTTTCTTTATGAATGTACTTCAAAATTATAAGAGGAAAATATTTTTGGATCGCTTAAGTTTCGCCGTGGGTGTAGAAGAATCAGAATTCCGGATGCGATGTAAAATATTGGATTTCAAACCTTTTTCTTTCTTAGGAGCCATCTTTTTTGACGTTTATAACTGTATATCATATTTTAATAGTTTGTACAAAAATATACAAAAAACTATAAGCATCATTAATTCTAAAAAATATTATTATCTTAGACTGAGATAACATTTTTATTGATCCCCCGTCGCCCTCGTCAAAAATAAGCATAATTCTCCCCCCTTAAAATATACTTGGAAAATCCCTAAGTAATAAGCTTCGGTCCTCCATCCTATAGGTAAGCAATAAGTAAAAGCTACCAATCCAAAAGCTCCAGCAAAGCATGAACACGAAATTGAGCGAGCTTATTTCCGTATAGATGTTTGTACAAACGATTTGTGCCTGTTTATGCTATTGCGGAGAGATACAGAAAATACGTTGTAATTATTTGGGTGATCCGTTTGGGCTTTGCCGCGATTGTGAAATGTATTTCATTTTATGCATAGATACTATTGAATTGGAAATTGGAATAGAAATTATTATAGTGAATAGGTGTTTAACGTGAGTATAAAGGTTTGAGTTTGGTTTTGGTTGACAGATATTATGGGTTTATTACCCGATTGCGTCGGAAGGAGGGTAATGATTTTCGAACGTAAGTATGTATGTTTGTATATATTACGTATGTATAGTCACTTATGACACGCTTCAGCCCGAACAAATTGACGGATTTCAAAAAGTGTATGTGTGAAAATGATATCATTCCATTCGTTTTCATTTTGGGAAAGACATAAACTGTATTAAAATTTTTATTAAGACCCCCCCATTCCAAAAAAAATGGTTGTTTTTTATGTTTTTCGGTTAATTGACAAACCCATATCGAGTTGGCGGAGGCACTGCCGTGCCCCCAGATAAAGTGCTATAGTTTTTTAAGCAAGAATGCCAGGAACCAGAAATTGGTCAAGTGTGAGTTGGATGTGGACTTTTTGGTTAAATAACCTGTCGTTCCAGAAGGTTCCACCGAATGTTTTAGACGCCTTAGAACTATGGAGAAAATCGATTTTCAATTCGTGTTCCATGAATGCCGCGTACTTAATTTAATGTGAAATAAGGAATGACGTAACAAAATCTGTGTTTGTATCTTAATAGGTTTAATAGTTAGTAATGGTCAAACAGAGAGACAGACAATAATAAAAAAACATATCTATATTGCCAACCCCAGGCCAAAGAGTTACAAACTATGTAACAGTTACTAAATGTTGTTCTTATAAATAGATCAGTTAGTAATCTTTAGTATTTATGTTACATAAAATTGGTAAAAGATGCGTTGCTACCCCTGACGACAAATTATCTGTTTTTATGTAAGTGTAATCAAGACCTTTATACAAAAACCTAAAATTTCCCAAAAACATTCAACGTACACAATTCACCCTATTACAGTTTTATTACAAGTATAGATCTATAGACTTAATACAACCTTATTTAATTTAATAACTACATAAACTGGGTTGTAAACCGGCTCTCCACATTACACAGTACAGTTCGCTACATATACTAGCCTTAAAGAGATGCGTAGTAATAAATTAACCGAAGGAAAGCTACTTAGTTAAAACAACGTAGTTGAGGCGAAAGTGTGTTGTGGGTTCCTATACATATGTATAGAAAGTACGGTTAAGTAATCTAGTTAACAGTGGAATTCTTAAGTTAGGTTCCTGCTCTTACATTACAAAAAGGGTTTAAAGTATTACGTTGGTATTTTAAATAGTGTTTTACTATTAAAATTTACAGTCAATATTTTTACTTGAGTAAACCAGATTTATTTTTTTAATGTATGTATGTATGTAATGTCTATTTCTTTGGGACACTCTACAGCCGAAACAACTTGACTGATTTCAAAATTTTTTTTATCTTAATTATAAGTATTTTTACGGCAACTCTGAAATAAAATTTAGTAGATATTCGTATTTATGTTATTCTATTATTTTTTACTTGATACGAGGAACTCACAGCTACTTAACGAAAGTCAAAACGTAAAAGATTTTTTAATTACAAAATAAAATAAATTACATCGTTACTAACACGGCATTTGATTTTATGACAAATCCTAATGTCTTAATAGACAATACCTATCATAATCGACTTTATACATTCCTAAACTAAATGAGGAACGGCTGGGAAGAAAAAGACTGGATGAAGAAACTCCCTATACTAACCCTCCTTTCCTTTTGTCAGCAAAAATATGGAAAGCTCTTGAGTTAAAATTAGACAACAAAAATCGTTTGCTTGCTTTACTTGAGTGAGCCGAAATCATTCTACATTATCATTCATTTAACGAGTGTTTGTTAGATACGTATGTATTTTGCTATAGATACTTAATTATGGATGAACTGACATCAAGAATAACTAGAAAAACCGCTCTGTGCTGGTTCATAAAACGTCTCAAGATAATGAATGTAAAGACACATATATAAAACACCAAGTCATCATTTTTAAAACTTACAGCTCTTTTATCCCAACAATTAACAGATGACACTGTACTCAAAACAGTATTCAACCCTTGACAAAATAGTACTACTAACATGATAACAGATGTCGCTAGTAAGAAACTCCTCTACTGCCATCTAGTAGCCAAGTAAAGACATAATACTTCCTATCTCATTTTCTCCCACGCAATTTATTGTCTGTCTCTTTATACTGTCGCTTTTTCATTTCATCAAGTTTGAAATCACAACGACGCAAATGTTTTTCAGTAGAAAACAGATAGGAAATGTGTTTCTATTAAAGACTTAAAGTAAGACACTTTTACAGAGGATTTCTGGTAATAAATTAGCTCCTAATTCTCAGTTAAGTTCGCAACTAACTTTAAGTGGATTATTGAGGTTTAAGTCTTTGGTATGGCATTGCGTTTGTAGACGTAGATATATAACGGCTATTGTGTATACTTGGTTATACCCCAAATTCAATCATAAAACTTATTGTCAAACTATAGACTGCAGATTCCTCCTACCCTATCATGTAGCGTAGTAGTATGCGTTTTGTATTTTTCCCTAATTAATTAAATAAAATTTTAGCTTTCTCTATTTCTCCAAGTAAACTTTTACGATGCCAAATCTCATACTTATACGACTGCAATATACTTTCAACCCACTAAGTTATCACTGCTAAACATAACACGATTACTAGGTACTTAAGTAGCAGCGAAACACGGTTAATACGGTAAATCATATCCGTGGTCACAGCGACCCATTTACCCGGAACTTGAGTCTCGAACTCATAGGCTCTTGGGCTTTGTTCCCGGAACTACGGTTTAACTTGACCCGAGAACAATAGCGGGTTAATTTTTATGCTATTTTCGCGCCATAGCCTCACGACGCGTTTGACATGAGGTACGCATGTTAGTACGTGGGGAAACTACAGAAAACATTGGACGTTAATAGTATGAACATTAGTAAATAGATTTGGTTTCGGTTTTGGCCGAAACAGAGAGTACTTAAGCCTGAATATTTGGTTTTAGCTAAAACCCAGTTTCGCTCTTGTTAGGCCCTTTAAGTAAGTTACGCATCGCGTTTTTTATGCGTTCTTAGCGCGTTTTAGATGACAGTAATTGTATGACACGCACGCAAATTGAACGCGTGTTACAAATAGTTCTGATAAAATACTAGAAAGCTAGGCAGATGTTGTTCTTCCACATACTTATTTTGTAGTTTGGTTGATCCTTTAGTCTTGTATACCTTTAGTAAATGCTTAGCATTGAACAACTTTTGCTATGACGGCCTTCCAATAAGGCTAATATTTTGGGTGGTCCATTGAAGTATTTCGATATCAGCACCACCTGCCGGGTCCAACTATAACTCGAAACCATACTACATCCCTTTTAAATTCATTACAGTTTTATTAAAATTGGTTTAGCCGTTTAGTAGTGACAAACATTCATACGCTTTGTTTTTATATATTAAGATGTAATTCTTTGTTTGTATTCGTCGTTGGTCTCCCACAAGTCGGCTGTAACGAATTATTTCCATTGGGAATTCGTAACGCATGAAATCTGACCCGTGTCTTAGTCAAATTTCAGAATTCTGCGTAAATCACGTGATTTCATTGTTGTTAAGAACGAAATATTAACTTATTCCGGGATTGCAAGCTGAAGCTCTTGAGACCGTATTAAGACAAATTATAATAATGTAATTAGAAGCTTCTAATATCCATACAAACGTAGGATATAGATAACCTATTCGTTGAAATAATAAATTTTCAATAAAGTTTTTTTCCATTTATTCTTTAGTTTCTAAAACTTTCATAGCTCAATATAGTGATTATGTTATTCTGTATTATACTACTAGTGAACCCGCCCTCGCTTCGCTTCGGTAAACCTATGCCGAAACGAAGGTAAGAAAAGTAGCCTAAGGTACTCCTTACTACATCATTAATTTTAAAGCTTAGTCACTCTTGCAATGGACATAAATTCATTGACATATTAATCCGCCAAGCCGTTTAGGCTTCAGAGCGTGGCAAAGAAATAGACATACATACTTTCTAAAATCATTATTTTCTTCCAACCGCAGTCGAATAAAAAAACCTCTTGAGTTTATTTTATGGCTATTTGCCTAGCCATTGATTTATCACGGTTTCCTAGTATTTTTCACAGTGACTAATTCTATAACTAACATAAGTTTGTAGCAAACCTCTGGGAAATAAACTAGAAAGGATTACTTATGGGACGCAGAAGAAAGTGATAGGTAGGAGTGGCTGTTTTAACAATGTTTCCCAGAATATATTGGGTAAGAAAAATTTTAGTCGCCAGGGATTTTTATTTTTGATTCTCTGAGATTTTTAACCTTGAACTATAATAGTATACAAAAAATTAGATTCACTACGCAAAGTTTAACAGTCTAATTTGCATTACTTACCTTATAAAAACTGGTCAAGTGCGAGTCGGACTCCGTACTAGGGTTCCGTACCATAAAAAAAGGAAAATCATGATTATTGAAAAAAAACACAATGTATGGGTACCCCCTTTAATACATTTTTATTTTTATTATTTGTTGTTATAGGCGCAACGGAAACACTCAATTAATGAAACATTTTGCTTTCTAGCTATCACAGTTTATGAGATACAGCCTGCTGACAGATAGACAGACAGCGGAGGCTTAGTAATAGGGTTCCATTTTTACCTTTTAAGTACGGAACCCTAAATAACGTGATCAATGTACGGCCTCTAACTAAAAGCACCGAAATAATTCACAATCCAAAGGTCATACAACTTACTCTACGAATTAGTCGCATTAAAATTCTAACATTTATCTATCCAATTACGCGTACCTCACGTATGGGTCGAATACAGTTAGAAATCAAATACGTTGTTAACATTACTATTAACATTGTTGAAAAAGCTTTCGGGTTCGCAAAAGCTTCGGGCCGCTTGACAGTTCACTTTCAAGGGACGCAACTTTATCGAAAGCTCATTTGTATGCACAGCAACGTATGCAGGCTTAATGGCTGACTTCACTGTTGTATCGTTGACGAGTAAGCGATATGCGAATAAATTTTTTGTATAAATTTGGCCCCGTAGTCAATGACATATGGGTGCAGACGATGGTCGAAAGGTGGGGGGTAGTGAGGTATACCTACGTTTTTTTCGTCGTGATTGAAAAGGTAAACAATCTTGGCACAACTTTTATTTATATCATTAAGTTAAAAAAATATTTAGAAGTAAACAGAAATTTATTTTAACATTAAATTATTGTTTATTCTTTAGTTTTTTTTTAATTTGTGTCTGTCTTATTTTAAATCGAAATTACATAAAAAAGACACTGTAAGATTGTTTACCTACCTTTTATATCACGACGAAAAAAACGAGGTATAGGAGGTTAGTGTAAGTCAAGGATTTCCAATTTAATTAATTTACACTTGAGTAAGTGTTACGAATATTTAACATTTATTTTTGGTCTAGGGTGACAGGTGCCCCTTCAATCCACTCTTGATGACGCTCATGAAGAGTACTTTTTGGTAGATAGTGCTTATAAACCAAGAGTTCTTAGATACGATTTTCGTGCAGTAGTAGTCGAGTAATGAGATTGAGTGAATGATGTTTGTGTTGTCTGCACTTTACAACGGATAGGATAAGAAACTATAAGTTATGGTAATTACTTTCAAGTGGCATCATTTCGTATTTACCACATACAAAAAAAAATATATAGACGGAGTCTTCCGAACAAAGAAGCGTAGTAGGGAAAACATAACACCATTATGATAACGTTTCCCGGTACATTTTTCGGCAGACCGTACTCGATGATATTATGTACATATATGTCAGATCGTAAAAAAAAAGAAAAAAAATTACCTCACTTTTTTTTGTTCTGAACATTGAGATTATATTCTTTCGTGTGAGATATTTAGCTACACATAAATAAAATAACGTTAGCTTATCTGTGAAGGTGAAAAACATGTCTTATACCTTTGGTAAAATACTAACAGGACCACGGTACAGATTAGATAATGAGAAAAGGCCCAGCCTATTGGAATTCAAATTCAAAATGAAATACAACATAATCTCAGGAAAAAAATATTTTTTTGCTCCGAAATTTCCTTTTTGTACTGTAATTTCATGAGTGCTGGAATAAGTAGGATTTCCTCTAATTTTATATGAATAAGAAAAGCAATTGCTAAGGAAAAATAATAAAATAAACGATGCGTGAATACATTAGGTCTTTCTGTATTACGAAACTAGAAACAGTAAAAATGTACTTCAAATATAAAGAAATCTTATCTTATGTAGTTATTAGACGAAGTTTGTCGCAATGTTTATAATACTAACGCCACATTGAAAATTACTTACAAATATTAAATTAGGAATTAAAAAACCCTTGACACATTTTATCATCAAAGTTATAAGTTATTTTTCCCCACTCTCACCCCCTACAACTTTTAAACGACTCCACCGATTATCATCAAACATGTCTAAGAACACTCGCAGATAAGTCACCTAAAACTACACTAAAATCGCTTCATCCGTTCGAGTACTACGTTGCCACAGACAGACAGACACACCCACAGACATGTCGAACTTACAGCCCTCTTTTTGAACGCTGCTAATGATAACAATAAATTCAAACCGATGCGCGATACCAGTGTTGTATGGCGTTTTACACAAAAAACTCTCTCGTTTATTTAGTGACGTTTTTACACACACATTAAGTTTTGATGTGGAAGTACTCCCCGTGTCGGCGTGTAGGCTTCCCGCATATTGTGAGTGCTCGGCGACCGGAAAATTGTTATTTTGTCGTTTACTCAACAGCACATCAATCTGTTTACAAAAGATACTCGTGCGTTGGTACAAAAGACGATTATTCCGGTAGTAACAATCCGTCACTTGAATGTCAAGTGAGGCTAAACACTTTTAAATAAATATTCCTGTTATTAATTTGTTATTACGTTTGTTTAGTGAGCTATTAGTCCCTAAGACGAAAAAATTATTTGAATTGAATTAAAAACGATTTGTAACAATTTTCTGTACCTATCTATAGAGATTGCAATATGTCTATACCTACTAGTAATATAAAGCTGAAAGGTTTGTTTGTTTGAACGAGCTAATCTCAGAAACTACTGGACTGATTTGAAGAATTCTTTTAGTGTGAGATATTCCGTTTATCGAGGAAGGCTATAGGCTATATAACATCACGCTAAGATGAATAGGAGAGCAGCAATAAAAATATTGCGAAAACAGCAAACTAACGCGGGCGGAGCCGCAGGCGATTCCTAGTAGATAGATATCTATCTATCTACAGCAGTAATATTAACAATGACAAATAATAATTTTCCATTTCGCAATCTCTAATAGTTTGCGACACGAGATTCGCCTAATACCGGGACGACCTTAGAAACCTTGCAAGACTGAAAAAGCAATTTTAAACCTATAGACATAAGGTCCAATTTTCTTTGTATCCAAGTACGGTAACAGGACGTTAAGATTAATTAGTTGTTAATGTATTTGTCGAGAATGAACCTTATGTTTATTACATTTATGATTGAAAATTGAATGGTACTTTGTTTGAAAGAAAAATTGTTTTGTCAAATTCATTAATGCTGTAGGTACCTATACATATAAGACTATATGAAAATCTTGCCAAATTACAGCTTTCCACTAACTACTAATTTATTATTAACTAACATATAAGCATAGAGAAAGCTTGTAAAAAAATTAATTGTCTACGACACCCTAATAAATAAAATTAAAAAAAAAATCATACTTGAAATTTCTCAAAAATTCCAACTTCAAACATCCTAAACCCACCCTAATTTCACAACCAGTTATTTATCTCATCGATTTCGCGTAAATGTTTTGGTAATTGAATGATTTCGATACAGTGTACACTTCCTTTAATTTATGGCCGTTATTTATTCTGTGTAATAACATTAAATCAAACGGGGCGTTGCGAACAAAATGCATAAACTCATTTCCGTGGCCCCTCGTTGCCCCAATCACAGTTTTATCATGACAAAGGCGAGCCCCATCAAAATGCACAATATCGGCCGCAGTTACTATAACAGACTATGACACGCTAACTACTCTCAAATCTATGTATAAAATAAAATAAAAAAGCTTTTATTTCTCGCGGTACTTCACTTAAAGTCAATTATAATAGTTATGTTAGTTATTAACCTTTATAACTGAAATCTTAGCGTCTATGTCGCATCAATAATAACTTAAGTCAAAAGACGATGTTTGAGAAATCGCAAAAGAATATCTTGCTATGAGGACTTTTCGTATTAGTTGATGAATAAAACTATAAACTAGGCTAGCAAACGCAACAAGAAACGGCTGAACCGATTTTGACGGGTCTTTCAATAGTAAGGAGTAACTTAGGCTACTTTTTTACGTTCGTTTTGGCATACGTTTAACGAAAGAAAGCGAGGGCGGGTCCACTAGTATTGTATGTTACTGTGTAACATGTTTACTTCGTCGTTTGTCATGCAAACCGCGATGGATTGGTACTAATTGCTTGCGTTGGTGTTGCCAATCGATTATAATGTGGGTGTACAGTCAAGATTGAGTAGGCTTCTACTAAATTAGTACGCTCACCATCTTAGACAATATTGCCATTTACAATTAGGTAATCTTGTTAAGCGTTAATTTATGTTTAAAAAGTATAGGTAGACCGATTTGAAAAATTCTTTTAGTGTAAGATAGTCCATTTATCGAGTTAGCCTATAGGCTATATAACATCACGCTAAGATGAATAGGAGAGGAGCAGCAAAAAAAAATTCCAGTAACGGGAAAATTACGCGGGTGGAGCCGCCGGCGATTACTAGTTGTTTCATAAAACGTGAAAAATTTAATTCATTTTTACTAGGTATCACCGTTGTTTTCATTTCTCCCTAGATCTATTTTTAAGTGGACGCAAACGAAATAGAAAGCAGCTACTTAAAAAATTACATAAAATCTCTTTGAAAATTGAATTCTCCCTAAACAGATTATATTATTTTTCTACACAGTTACAAAGAACAAGTACTTACGAGTATGTTATACTTAATACTTAAATATTAATCTCATGTATTTCTATATTGTATAATCTAATCTCATCTCATCTTTGATATAATCCAGTTTTCAATAGGTAGGTATATACCTAAACAACCTTTCGTCATAATAATAACATAAACATTCAATAATGTTATTCAAATCAACTTAAATTTAAAATTCACCTCCTTAATCTATATACTTAATTATTTTCTTATAAACCCACTCTTTACTATCGTGATAATGTATATGGATCAATGCGCAGTATTTTTTTTTTTACAGTTAGTCATATTTTTTTAATGTTGTGGCACCCTGTAATTATGCGTACATTACAAACAATAAGTTTTAGAAGATTATGTATCTGTATAATCGGCTTTCGGTGTCTCAATAATAAATAAAATTGGCTTAAAGGACTCGCATCCGAACCATAAACCTTTAAAAAAATTAAAATAACAAAAACAAAAAGAGGCAGTTTCAAAAAAAGAATTTCTTTATGCTACCGATTTCGTCGAGTAAAAAAGTTAGTTAGTTTTTTTTTTCAATCCATTAATTAAGCGAGTTTGAAAATGTCCTTGTTTAGCAACTATTAAAAGCTACACTATAAACCTTTTGACACATGGTTCGCAACTTTCCTTTAAATATATCATTACAAAACACATACTGGACGTTGTTTATAACATACATTGTTGAGAACTAAACACATGACTTCTAATACGGACTCGAGGGACTAATTTACGAGTCGTAAAAAGTTTTGTCGTAAACGTCACGGTAACTATCATACAACCTTATCCTAATTAGGATATTAAAGGCATAGGACAAAGTCCGACTATATCCTTCCTAGAACCCAACTGAAGGTATATTTAAATAAACCTAGATATATCAAGATACGCAATGAATCTGGTTTGAAAGCTATAAATGACCCACAAATCGCAATTCTATTAGTACTTACGTTTTGCAGTGATAGCCTCCGTTTTGAGGTTATTTTACGACGTAATACATAAATAAAAGTATTTTATTTAAATAAAATAACCTACTAAAAATAAAATAACTTACAAAAAATAAAGTACTTTTTTTTCTTTTTTTTACGATTTTATGTCTCACAGAGCACGGCCTGTCGAGCAATGTACCGGGAAACGTTATCATATACGTTGTTTTTTCTACTACGCTCATTTGTTCCGAAGTCTCAGTACGATATATTTTTTCGTGTGACAGCCGTATCGATTTCACACTATACCCAATTACTCGTATTTTTCCATAATATTTTTCGTTTGTTAGATATTTAAAATTCGAATTAAGCATTCGAAAATTAAAAATATAAAAGGCTTTAAGCTTGTAACACAAACAAATGAATCAACTTACAAGGTAATCGATACAATATGGGTACATGGGTATCAATGCAGGTGTTATCACAAAGATGGCTTCATTACTGTAATACTGATAGCCACAGATAACGAATACCATGTGTACGATTGCCCCTCAATAATATTATCTTTTTATAACAAACAGGGTAATATCAAGGTGATCAGGGCTATCAATTCATTAACCAAAGTAATTGTGCCAGTGAATTCGTTCATTTTGTATGTAGTAATGAAAATAGCTGTAATTACTCCTTACAGTATACGCTATTTGATAGTGAAATTCCTGATAAAACATGTTTAGCCCTATTGGTTGCTGGGAAATTACTTTTTTCTTAAATACGTTTACAAGTACTCATTAAAAAAAGATTATATTGATGTATCAAACAGGCGTTCAATTTTAATTTTTATCAGGATAGATATGTACTAAAAATATTTTTTAAAACGTCAAACAACGTTCATTTGTGGATAAGTTAATCATACACATACAATTACAGGTTATATTAATTATGACATTTTTTCGGATACAATACTGTGGTTATTTAGGCAAAAACAATTAGTTGCACAGTTGCACACTTTAATCAACATCACTTCTATGGTATTTCAAACCTCATGAAGAACGTTCCATAAATAAAACCCGTATAGTATGCCACCTGTGTTCTTTTTTTTGTTTTTTTTTTGTGGCAGCCCTAGATCGTGCGGTGTGGTCGAGCGCGTGCGCACGCCAGGTGAGAAACTTGCATTATGCTCACAATCGCCATCTGCCGGGGCAGCGTGGACGAAATATAATCCGCTAAGGGATTTGAATCGATGCATATTTTAAAATACTATAGGAGTCCTATGCTTTGAAGAGTACTATATACCTACTACTAGCTTTCCGCCCGCAGCTTCGCCCGCGTGGAATTCTGTTATATCACGCAACTTTTTCGCTATAAAAAGTATCCTATGTTCTTTCCCAAGTTCAGTTCTATCTTCATACCGAATTTCATCAAAATTGGTTCAGTGGTTTAGGCGTTAAAGCGTAACAGACAGACAGAGTTACTTCGCATTTATAATATTAGAAGGTTTATAATATTAGTAAGCTATTGTTAATGGTTGAATTTCCACCGAAGATTGGATCCTATAGTATTCGTTAATATAAATTTATAACATTACATACTCAAAACCCATTCGAGAATTCCTTGTGTCATTGTTACCATACACACTGCACCGAAAACGACAACTTATACTTATCATTGAAACTCCCTCAGTGGGAATTGAACCTAGGACTTTACGGCAAGTAGTCATAGTCACCATACAGATTGGATTACATTAACAAATTAGTTCTACGATGAAACTAAAATGAAGAATATAAAACGGGTTTCTATAGAGAAGAGTGTTTGGATATTCTCCAAAGTTTCTCTTATAGAAATGAGCCCTGTACTTGCTTTAGGAACGGTTCGAGTTCTGAGTGGCTTCGTAGAAACGGGAAGGTTTTTCTATTAACATTTAAGTTTTAGAATTAGATTTAGTGATATTTACAAAAAATACCAGTAGGTATATTATTATTACAAGCTTTTATTTAGTTTCACCTGTCCGGTGTTTGTAATGAAATCTGGCAAGCTAAATTTCACCCACTTTCCGGTGTCCGATTGAGCTAAAATTTTACACACTGGTCCAGTTCTGATGACAATGCATGTTTATAATAAGCATGATGTGATACTGCTACCAGGATTGGCTCCAGACGATTGAACTCCACAACGGTTAACAGTAGGGACTTCAAATTTTGCATTTTAACTTTTTAGTTTTTTTTTCTTATTAACAAGTAATAAAACCTTGTTTAAGAATATATATTTTAATTTTACTTGTTTTATACAACACGTACGCAGTTGCTTATCTTCATCAATGACAATCAATGACGTAAGTTCGCTTCATTCAATTCATCCAGTAATATAATAGGTCTTTTATGTTTAATGATTAAAATAGACAAAGCATAATATAGCTAACCTGGTATTTATTATGATATTTATCACATACAATATGTGTCACAAACACATTTAGTACACATACATAGGTACACATAAATAAATAATAGATGCACTCCCAAGACTACTGAAGCACAGAAATACCTTCGTGACAGTAATTACTATTTAAAATAAACTATAAATTGTACCTAAATCATTAAGTAATTGGCTTTAAGACTAGGCTTTACAATGCACTGTAACAATAGAAAATAAGAGCTTTGGATTTTGAAAATAAAATAATATCAGTTAAGAATTCAAAGAATGCATTACATTATTAAAGAATGCATTACATTATGAAACCCAGAAATATTTTATTAATATTCGAGCCACATTTCGTATTATTGTCGATAAAACATCGAATTCTTTATGAATTTCGGCTTTATTCAAATTAGCCGATTGTTTGCTGTTTCCGGAAGCAATTTCCTTTTGTGGCAATATTACAGGCTCAATTTTTAATGAGAAACAGTAAAAGCAGTTTTTTGACGAATTCGATTGAAAGATATTTGATTAATGGTACGGGAATGAGCGTTGACCTGCATGAATGTACTCGCAAGAAATTAACTTTGAATTCTGACTGCGTAGTACTTAATAATATTAAGGACGTATAGAGAAGATCATCATCTAAAACGAGGATTTTTTAGTATTAGCTAGTTATTGGTCCGTAGTAGAATTTGCTACTGGCAAATTTAATATTTTTTGACTATGGTCTGTAACAGTACCCCTCACACTGTGAGAGGAGACCCGAGCCCAGCAGTGGGACAGCGGTTTGTAATAAAGGGTTACATTCCTCAATAACACACGAAATTCTATCACAATCTCAAAGAACACACGGAAACAGTCAAATTATATACCGACTAATGCAAAACAAAAGCTCTCACAATAATTCATTTCCAAACTCTTGTTGAGTTGACAAAATTAAATTACATCTTTTTTGTTTCACTTACTTAAATTCTTTCTCTCGGTGAAAATAAATCTTCCGTAATTGATTCCGCTTTAGTCCAATTTGTCTTCGTTAAAACTCAATTTCCGTAGTCTATTTGTGAATAATAAATGGCGCATACAATATGTAGGTACTACCAGAGTGTGATCAGTTTTGGATTTGCGTTGCGAAAAACAATTTAAATGGACTGGAAACAAGTCAATCTAAATTACAGAGAAACGTCACGCTAAGAGGAACACAGACCGTTATCACGTTGACGAATGAAGTCTCATTTCGCTTCGAAAATATAATACATACCTGCGATTCTTCTTCTCTTATATAGAAAAATCAATTGCTGTTCGTTTGTCTCGCTTAAACTCGAGAACGGCTGGACCGATTTGGCTAAATAAGGTTTTAAATTATTTGTGGAAGTCCAAGGAAGGTTTAAAAGGTGAGTATTTAAATAAGGAATAATGTCAGGCATTTTTATCGATTCTGAGGCGCGACAAATTTCGCCGGGTCAGTTAGTAATGTAATATTTCTATGACGACACCAAAATAACTGTTATAAAACTGTTATGATTTTAGCCCGTACCTATGTATGTATTCAGAAGACTATCGAGGGAAGGAAGACCATTAACAATTTCGTGAAGTTTTCCACGCTGGACATATAACAATTTCAACGTTCAAATAAGTCCAGGGTTCAATTCCTATAGAATCAAAAAAATTTAATGATGAGGACTTCCATGGCATTCCTGACACAAGGACTCCTTATGTAGAAATACGAAAGTGTCATATCCTTATTTTATGTCATTGTCGTTACCATTATATTATTTTGAAGGTCTTGTATTGACAAGAAACCAATACCGGTATCAAAACATCAATATAATGGTTTCGTAGGCAATTTAATTTGGTATTTGCAGACAATACGAGTGAGTTAGTCATACCAGTGGCTTATACAGTATCTGATAACATTAGTAGGGCTGGCACTCTCTTGATTTGAAACGAATATAGACACAACGAAAACGTAATAATCGATGTCTCTACATCTATACTAATAATATAAAGCTAAAGAGTGTTTATTTTATGTTTGCTTGAACGCGCTAATCTCAGGAACCACTGGACCGATTTGAAAAATTATTTTAGTGTAAGATAGTCCATTTATCGAGGAAGGCTATAGGCTATATAACATCTTGCTAAGATGAATAGGAGAGGAGCAGCAATAAAAAATTACTTACTTACTAATTACTAACTAACTAATTACTAAAAAATACTTACTAATAGTGTAAAAAAACAGGAGAAACAAATAGTTATGACTAAAAAAATAATATTAATAATTAGCAATTAGCAAATATTTGATCTACTAGTCATTACTAGTCAATCAGTTGTTTGTCCTTCCATGCTATAAAATACGTAATTGATTTCTGTTTTGTGTTCAATAAATAAATAATTTACTTAACATACTACAAAAAATTCCTAATATAAAATAATACACTATTACTTGCTAGTGACAACCCTATTAGAAAGTTCGTGCCGAGATCTTGAGATAGCAAGGGTGTCGTATTGACGACTTTATAGCTCGCGTCCTATCTACCGCATCTGGGTCCCAATACTTCAGCCAAGATATTAGCCAAGTCAAAAAGATACTAGCTACTCTACTACCCTCGGATCAAACTAAATTATTTCATATACTTGATACATTAGAATAAATTCACCTACGAAATGATAGAGATGATAAAAATCTTTGTCAAATAAATGCCTATGTCCTATAAATTAGAAAATAGAAATAGAATTCTTTCCTAAGTATATATATTTCTTGACATATTTTTTAAACTTCATAAACAAAAGGATAAATATATTACCAATTATTACGTAGGTAAGCAATATTTTAGTAATTATATCCATGTTAAACACGAATAGTCCTATTATCCATTAGCAAACACAAATTGTTTTTATAAAACGAAATCTGTACAGGATCTTAATAATTAAAGCCAACCAGTAATAAATATTTAATATCTTAAGCGGTGTTATCAAGTTGAACATAAAACCCTTATTCAACGGTCCACAATTTCGTGTAAAAACATAACCTTAAGAAATTAATTTCAAAAATCCCTTCTTAGCGAAAAGTCCATCGCGAAATGAATTTACGCAACAATTTAGGTCAGGTCAGGATTTTATACCTTAATACCTTTAAATTAAGGCCCTACTGCAAAGCTTGTTTTACTACACGAGAATAGTAAATGATGTAGATTATTCTTTGTTAAAATTACGTAAAATGACGTAGGGGTCTTTGGAATACACGTAAAGGTATCTAATTTTACTTCAAAAAGGTATAAAATACTAACCTGACCCCCCCTGCCTCCTTTTTTTATAACGCCTAAACAAGGTTTATTTAAATGACGTATAATTCTTTGAGATAATTCAGTATTCTATTCTCTTCCAGCTTTTTTTTATTAATTTGAATCTCAGTGATTCCAGCCAGATTAACAGCTAAAAACCAAAAAAGATTCAAGTTTGTACAAACTTAACTAAACTTTTCTTATGTTTTCTTGTCTTTCTTAGTTAATGAAAGTGTATACATTAGTAGCAGAATAGTTAATAAGCAACGAGTTTACTTGATGCGAATTACAATCACCTTCTGTCGATCACTTGCGATGGGTTATTTCCATTAACTCGATTAGTTTTACGACGCAATAAATAAAAATGTTTAAGACACAAACTTTTAATTCGTAGCTCAATTGCATGGCTCAATGAACCTTCACTTGCTATTTCTTATTTCATTTTTAACATGCTTTGTTATAGCAAATTTTAAGAGACTAGAACCAATGCAAAATGTCGAAGATCTTTAAATTAGTTAAACGATCAAAATTCCATTAAGTCCTAAATTACATTAAGTGGCTTAATTAATAGTAAATCTATTAATTAATTTAACTGCACAAAATATGTACATTTTAAAATAATGCTAAGTAATATTAAAACCACATCAAAACAACCGAAGTATTATTACGCTATCATGATTTCCAAACCACTAACAAACAATGAGGGACTGACAATACATTGCATATTTTTATTAACAAGGAGACAGTAAAATTACCTCTAGGATTTCCTTGATGATAACTATCGTAAAAAATAATAACGCCTTTATCACTCTAACAATGTAGATGAATTCCTTGACACTTGCTATATTGATATTATGTTAAGCTGTTTAGACTGTAGAGCATGCTAAATGAATTTAAATAAATACATACCTACTCTCGTAAGCCATTACATTACATCTCTTTCTAGATATAAAGCACAATATAGAAAGCAAACATAGAAAGCGTCATTTCTAATCACCCAAGAACAAAGCCTAAAATGTCCCCGAACCTATCAACTGACTTGTAAGACAAACGTATCTTCCATCAAAAAACTTCATACAAACTTTTTTTCAATCATAAAATGCTCTTTGATATCATTCCGCTTCAACCTCAACTACACGCTAGATTTTTTGAAGCAACTTACTTCAAATCACTACAATAATAAGCATAATAATATCCCATAAAGACATTTACGAGAAAAGATCGAACCCGACGCGTAACGCGTGGACTTAGCGCGTCTAATTTGAAAAGTCAACGCGCGTCTTTGCTTTAATGAGTTTTCGTGTAACGCCTTCCTAGCAGAGCAAATTTATGTCATGAATAATAATAAACCGCGTTTAAATCCCTGGGACACGTCCTCAGATAATCCGCCAAAGAAACGTCTTAATAAACACTGTTTTAACGAGTTGTTGACGGAGCATCACCGCGGTGACTGTTATTTGCGTCGGCAGGAATTTTGATAACGTATGCTTTAATTACGTATGTTATGTGTATTACCAGCCCTGCTTCGGTTCAGGAAATTATTTCCTTAGATATTATTTAATATAGGATTCTGTAAATTGACGTTAATTATATGCTCACCTATTAAAAGGTTTACTCAAATATTGTTAAGAACGTACAGCGTTCTTGCACAGTTTAGTTTTAACTGGAGGTGCTATTTTAGTTGAAATTCTACCGCACCTAATGAGGTATAGTTTGACATTGTTGACAAGTTGTTCGATACAGCTTGGCAGATCTTAATAACCCCGTCAGTATATCAAACGTAGTGTGATAGTGTAGGTTTAGCTTTATTACCTATATTATTTATTATTTCTGAACTACTTGTCCATGTAAACTTTAGCCATGCCTAATCTCATACACATGTCTGTATTAGTCTGTAATATGGAGTTCAAAGTCGAATCCGTTTCAGTTTAAGTTGTTACGTCATAATTTCTAATTGATAATTATGAGAACTCTGATCTTACAAAAGTCTGTTTTATATTACTTATTACGTACTTAAGAAAAGATAATATTAATACAAGAAGTATGCAAGGAGTAAGGAAATTCATCGCTTTGCCAAATCCTGTATGGATATCTCCAGGCGTTAAATTCATTGAACAATGACATCGATGTAGGGGATGTGTCTTTCTATTTACATCTCTTTAACACTTCATCAATATTAGGGTTCAAAGGACACGCATATAGAAACTGTAATTTAAGCAATAAATTGAAAAAAAAGTAGGTGTATGTATGTCTATTTCTTTGGGACGCCCTACAGCGTAAACGGCTGGACAGATTTGTATTGCACATTACACACAAAGAAACTTGGTAGGTACTGAAAGAAGTTAATACTCTAAAGTTTAACAAATTGATTGATGGTCGTTTTTCTACCACAAATTGAGAAGAAATATTCCTACATATTTTTTAAATACTTGTGAAAATACCGAACCACTTCTAGTTTATCTAAATCCTTTGTTCAGTAGTTTGGTATTCCAATTCGGAAAGTACGTTAAAACCGACCGAGTGTTGTTTTAAATTTAGCGTGGGAAGGAATAGCTGAATAATCAGTTTTCGATTCGTAGGCATCGACTGGGTAACTACCCAAGTTATCCAAGGGAGTGTTCCAACGACATAAATTGCTCCGTCTATTTACATTTCGTCGTAAATTAACATATCCGTGGGTATTCCCAAGCCGTCGCGTACCCGAACAAATTTCACTAGGTTTCCGGAAAAATTACTATACTTCACCGCCCAGTCGATTCGTTTCGGAAGTTTATGCCTATGTGGCTAGGAAAACATCCGGTTTTGGACTATGAAACAAGATATTGTTAATCTTTACATGACCGGTTAATATTTTTGAGAATATGTTATGTATGTACTCAAACCGCTTGACTTACAATACATGAAGTATCATTGGATTTATCGACTGTGGGATTGACATTAAGCTATAAGTTTTAGTATCCCCGTTATTTATTTTTAGAAAAATTAATAGGTGCTGCTTTGCTCATGTTTGCTGCTGTTGCCGGTCCTGGGTTTGATTTCCAACGAGGAAGATATAATTTGATTGATGAGTTCTCGATATATCCAACTGTCTACCCTACAACCATATTAGCTACAAAGATGCAAAGTTTTATCTAAAAATCTGTTCAATGCTTTCAACGTGACAGTTGAATAGGTAGACAGACAGACAAAGAAAAAGACAGACGAATAAACATAAAAAACATTTTAAATCAAAATTGTTTTGACCGAATTGTATTGTCAACAAAGTCTATGACCATCAACATATTTAAAGCTATATATAAATAAAGAATACAACCCGCTACCTTTCAATAGAAAAGATATGAGATGTGATACAAGCATGCCTATAATCGCTTCTACTAGGGAAATATGAATGCCAGTTCCCAAGTGTAGCACAATTTATTTGCCTAATATGCGAGGTAAAACTTTACGTCCGTCATACAACTAATCCGATCCTAAATCAGCTTTAGTCGCATCTAGCCGGGTGCCCCTTTGTCCCCATAACTTATAAAATATTATACTAGAAACCTGCACTCGCCTCGCTTCGAGAAACACGCCAAACAAGTAATATAGAAAAAGTAAAACTTCGAGTGGTAATATTTTTTTGAGGTGATCATCATCATCATCGTAACCCATAACTGTCTCACTGTTGGGCGCGGGTGTCCTTTCACAGTGTAGTACAGGCCATAGTCCACCACGCTGGCCTAGTGCGAATTGGCAAACTTCACACACCTTTGAGATCTTTATGGAGAACTCTGAGGCATGCAGGTTTCCTTACAGTGTTTTCCTTTTTTTAGCAAGTGATAATTGGTACCTAATACGCACATAACTTTTAAAATCAGGGTTGCGTGTGTGGTTCGAACCCAGGAACTTCCATTTGACAGACCAACGTTCAAACCACTAGGCTATCACTTCTCGCACCTCAATAACTTATAATAGGCAAGGCATAGCGTACCATGATCGAGTTATCCATTGAAAAGAACCTCTTACGTCTATACGAAGTAGCTGCCGCTAGCGGGAATGAAGAAAAATGTCTCGACTTAAGCCTTTCCGCGACGTTGGAATAGAGATTTATTAAATCGGCCAACGACACTCACTTACTGGCATCTAATGTCGAGTTTTCACGGGTTTATCCGCGTTAGGAATTAGGGATAAAGGTTAAAAAAGCCTATCATAACGTAACGTATTAACGTGGGTGAAGCGTAGAGTTTTTGACACCTTTTATGTAACAGTTAAGAAGATATACTATTCTACTAGTTAGACGATTCGGTTGGCAGTGTCCAAGAGAAAGTATGTCTATCTAATATTGTTGACAACGAATGAACAATTCGTTTTAAGACGGAGTTAGTATTTAATTTCTTGTAAAAAAATTTGGTCATAGTATTAATTTCAATTTTAAAATTTCACTGTTATTTATTTGATCGAAATCAATCATCTCCCTTCTCATGTAAAACCCTCTCAACTCTACTTTACTCCACAATAAACCAGCAAAAATTGAATAGGGCTTAAGACTACAAAAGTTTAACACGCGGATCTTTCCTTAAAGCACAGCCAAGTAATCAAGGCCCTATACTATATCCATCCAGTTATTATTTGTTCTTGTTAAACGTAACCCAATTTCCTGATCCCTATGCCGCTAAGAACATTCGCCGTCAGCCAGTTTGCCAGCACAAGCGAATGAACAAAATGAAGAAAAATGTTTCGGCTTAAGCCTTTCCGCTTGCGACGTTCTAAATAGAGATTTATTAAAACGGGCCATATTCGCATAGACGCCCTAACATGAAGGTTTTTTGGGTTATAAACATTGTTTACAATACGATAGTTTCATCAGGATTACCTTATACTCGTATGTGTAATATATTATAATGTTCATTTCACTTCCAGTTACCTATGAAAACAGCAAATCTTTGAACTAAAGTTTTGGCTACCGAATATTAAATTAATGATAATTCAAAACCATGTGATTGTTGATCAATTTCTTGTATCGTTACTAACCTTTCAAGCTGTCCTAGGTTCGATTCTCAGCGAGGTAAAAAACGTTCTATGTGTATGTTCTTGCCTGTAACCTCTGTGCTGTACGGTTCGCCAATAATATAGGTTCTCTTTTTTTCTCTTTTACAACTTTTGTGATAATAATTTAAGACGACTATAGTAATGTTTTTCTAGCGTATGTAAGTCCATTTCTTTGGCACGCTCTACAGTGCAAATGACTTAGCGAATCAACCGAAACTCATGGTGTCATTGAATGTCTCTATTTTAGAAGCGAAACAAGCTATTTCGTTTTAAAGTATGATGCTCAAAAACATTATTTTTACTTTTATCATCATCATCAAAATCCATAACTGTTCCACTACTGAGCTCTCTCAAAAAGTGAGGGGTACAGGCTACAGTCCACCATACTGGCAAAGTGCGGTTTGGCAGACTTCACACTAACTAATGATTTTAATAAATTTCAAAGGTACCACGTCATCTACTACGTTATAGTCAGTTTCCGGCAACTCTTGTTAGTTTAGCAGTATGAATAGACATAATTAAAACAACGCCACTCTTATGAAACCATGAAACCCGTAAAAGGAACAATGGCGGTCTACGAGGATATGGGCGCGTTGATTTAGGAGCGGATTAGACAAATATGACCGAGAATTTTCCGTCATTTTAGTGCCTTTGTTACTATGGAGGTAGAGCTATGCAGTTTGCGTTGTATGGTCACTGGAGTTGAGAAATTTTAAAGGCGAATTTCAACGCTCAAATGAACTATTGGCTCGAGTTACATGTACTTGCAATCGTTCTGTATTTACCCGATTGCGGTAGGTATAGGGTAATGTTTTTCTAGCGTATGTATGTCCATATTTTGGCACGTTTTACAAGTTTATTTTATACGACGGAAATCACTGAAAGTTTTTAGAACCGGCCGGTTATAAATAATATTAAAAAAAAGTAGGTACCAATATCGTAAAAGGACCGTATGCCAATTAGTAGAATAGGTTACGCTGCAACATATTCCATAAGATGGATACTATTGCCTGAAATCATATTATGATTTATGGTTGAAATTCGACCACCTTAACATCAATAATTTTCTATTTCAACTGATAGATAGCCCGAACTGAACACTAAAACGCAATCAACAAACGAAATGACCAATAAGTGAACCAATGATAACTCATTAGAGTTCCATTCATCCCTTTCAATATTAATTACACAATCGAGGTAACATGCTAACCGATAATTCAAATCAGCGAACAATTCTCGTCATTTTCAAGCTCAAACTGTTTGGATAACGTCCTCATGGCCCCGTGAATAATCGAAACACCGATTACGCTGATTCATGCTAAAGCTGACCGTACACGACACAATTTATTTATTTAAAAAAAAAAAAGAAAAAAAAATAGCTCGCACAATTTTTTTGAGATTGAAGATGCCATAATAAATCTATACTAATAATATAAAGCTGAAAAGTTTGTTTGTTTGAACGCGCTAATCTCAAGGACTACTGGACCGATTTGAAAAATATTTTGGTGTAAGATAGTTCATTTATCGAGGAAGGCTATTAAGCTATAACATCACGATACGATTAATAGGAGAGGAGCAACAAAAAATAATTGCGTAAACGGTAAAATTACGCAAGTGGTGCAGCTTGATGCCATGTGACGTCCTATGGGATCACATGACCAAATGCCTAATTTCGGCGAATTAAATATTAAAAAATATTAATAATCCTACATTATATGTTGTATTATTTAGCATACACACACGTAGGAACACAAGCGTGTAAATATATAATCGCTCAAGTTCTTATATGCATTTTAATGTCCATTTTCGTAAAGTAGGTAATACGATAAGATTCTTAGTGCTATAATTAATCCCGTAAAGTGCTTACCTCCTCGCTGACAAAGCTTCTTGGATTACACTCATTGCTCATCATAACTTTGCAGCATTAACGAAATCTGTATTTCTAAACGTAATGAGATATACGAGTATGTATATAGTATGTTTTGAAGTGGATTTAAACATGTGTTGCCATAGAATAATTAATTAAAAAAAAAATTACATCAAAATAAAATCACCTACGAGAAATGAATCACAAACATACTTGTAATAAATCAGAGAAACAATTAAAGTTGTTATTCCACTTATAGATTAATTTATAAACATAAAAAGAATAATTGAAAAAAAAATTATATTGACACATGACAAGGTGTCATCTTCAAATAAACGAAACTGAGGAAAAAAGTAATATAATGCAAACTCTTTATATGTATGTAAGGACTAACTTTTGTTATTAGGTTTTTTAATGTAAAGGTTAATTGTTAATTTTTTGAGTTGAATGGTCAAGGGGTGATCGGTATTGTATTTTTCGCGTAATGCCCTACCGGACAGACAGACAGATAGATCTATCTATGTTGGTCTACCAACAGACAGACTTAATAAAAATATCGATAACAAAGCCTATCTGCATTAAAATGCAAAAGATATAAAAGCTATCCAATGTACAGATTTGACCCCATTTTATTATTAGCGCCGACAATGCATCGTTATTGGTCCAATAATAATATCGTCCACGATTAATGAAGTAAAAGAGTCGGATTTTGTGATTAATACAATCATTACCTAAAATAACTTTACCAATAAATTAAATCACAGTAATCTCCAAACCGGACCGAAATAACGTACCGTGTGCGTTGATCTTAAACAAACAAAACTGATTATTCCTCGTAAGTAGTTCTTTAACAATGAAACTACATGTATGGTATTAGGAGATCATTTCAATATAGGGATGCCATCTGTGGGATTCTCTGGATTTATCCTGATTAAAGGAGTCCGGTAGGGAATTTTAAAATGTATCCAGGAAATCGTGGCCACTTTTTGCGTCCGGTAAAGCAAGTCTATGGAATGAAAAGCAATAAGTTAAAAGATAAAATGTACAATCTCTGAGTTACACCCTAAAAGTCTAAACAGACAGACGGACTTCGTAAATGGCAAAACTATAAGGATTCCAGATTTAACAGAGAACTCTAAAAGGTTCTTTTTTATTGCACACACGACACATTTTGCTCTAATTAAATTTAATAGACTTTATTTGCGTAAAAGACTTCAATACATTTAATTTTATTTCATTTTTTTTATGTCCCTGTCTCTTTCACTCTCTGTGACATTCTAACCCCCTCCAATCTGTTTGACGCGTTAAACGATAATGACTAATGTCCACTCAGAAGTTTCGTTTAAAAAAAAGGCACCCAATTCAAGTTTTGGCAAAGACCAAATTACGACATGAAAACAATAAACTCAGTGAGGATTACCTGAAGTACTTGACTCAAAACTGGACTTACAGTAATAGAATCACAGTCTTAAACTAAGTCTACGTTTCGACTTAAGAACCGTGAAATTATTTTCAGATAAAAGACATCATAATTTTTCTGTTTTCTTCCCTACAATTCTTTAGGATTAGGGTATATAGCTCACAGTTGTAAAGTGAAACAGTTTTTCAGTCATGGGTGTTAGTAAGGAATTGTAGGGGGGACAATTAAGAAAAAAAATTGTTACAATTTTTTTTACGCTACTTGCAAAATTCTTGAGCATTTCCGTGCTTTGGAGGGCAGGTAAAGTCCACATATCTAATTAAAATCTCATCTATTTAACAAAAAATAGCATCGATTATGTCATATTAATAATAGATTTTGAAGATAGCATTTGGCGTAAGCGTGGAAGGAAAGGGCATTTGGCTAGTTTATTGACACTTCGTTTTCATACATAAAACTACCTATAACCATAGCCTAGTAACTCCACGAAACCCCATGGGGCTACAAGTGTCTACAGTTTTTTAAAGTAAACCCGGAAGTCTTACTTCCGCTCTAATCACTAGTCTACACCACATCTCAAACGTATGAAGCCTACAGCCGAAAAAATCGTCTCAACCTCAATACATCGGTATGGTAAAGCCGGCTTATTTGCGCCTGGATATTTTCCGGCTATAATCGCAGAGCTAGACAATATCTCACGTCTCACTTTGTTCGTGATGAGCGGCTTTACGGTACACAATCTCACAGCCTTCCTTACATCTTGCTGGGGTGAAGCCAAACAGTGGGTAGAACTGACTGAATCTTCTGTTTGTATTGTATAAGGTAAAGTAACTAGCTAGCCTGGAACTAAAGTGGTCTATGTAACATTTTTGAACTTAAAAACAATAAATTAATCCAAGCAAAAGTGGTCTTAAATGTCATTGGTCACTAAAGTAAGGTTATCATTAAAATACCACTGTAGAATTTAATTGGTTATTTAAACATATAATAGTGACTTTAAACACATTTCGTTTGATAACTTTATTTTGTATCATAGACCACCTTAGTTCCAGGCTAAGCCAACTGCTCTAACTATCAATTACTTGCAATACGACTTCGTTTCGGAAAATATACGTATACAATAAAATAGATTAGAATATAGACTAAAGAAATAGATTTTATTTTATTCTTTGTTTCTGGTGAGATATTATTTTTTTTTATTTTTTTCTAGACTTACTTTAGGTTTCGGTTTCTGTGGAAATAGAGGGTTAATATTCGTTTTCGATTTCAAAATTTAACTTAAATAATATTTTGATATAAATTACAGCCATATATTATAAGGTAACCAAACTTTTAAGTCATAAATAAACAATTGCTGAACGTATCGTAAATAATGATGAAATGGTGACTTTTATGCGTTGTTTTATTTTTCCGTGAGGCTGAAGTATTGGAATTAGGCGGGGTTAGGGTGTTTGTATCTCGAAATGGAGAAGATATTTCACTGAAAGTACGCAAGCCAGAATAGTACATTGATATTTACGAGTGACCCCAGCGGACGACGGCCGGTTGAGTACGAGTGCTAGCACAGAAAAAGAACTTGATCTATGCCTCTCATGCCAAACAAAACGGATAAGTGCGAGTCGAACTCGCGCACGAAAGGTTCCGTACCAACATGTATGTACCTATTTAAAAGAAAATCACGTTTGTTGAAAAAAAAAGCACTTTTATTGCATGTTTGTTGTTATAGCATAATTTGTTAAAATTTCATCTGTTTAGCTATCACGGTTTTTGTGATCCAGCATCCTGACAGACAGAAAGATAGACAGCGGAGGCTTAGTAATAGGGTTCCGTTTTTACCTTTTAGGTAGGGAATACTAAAAAAATAGTAATCATTAAAAGGAAAACAAAAAACTATCAACTCAAAATTGGGGTAGTATATTCGAAAATTGTTTAGCCTATATCATTGTCAAACCGTGAAAACTCTAGTGCGTATCAAAGAAACAGACAAACATACATACATACGCTTCTGAGGCAACGGATAAATACAGAGCTACGCCTCGTAGACCTACGCATTGGAATACGATGAAACATTCTTACACTGTGTCATAGTATCCGCGTAGCGCGAAGTGACGTATAGCGCGCACTACGGTCGTTTTGTTCGACCCTGGTTACTTAGTGCGAACCTTGAACATTCTGCTGTTCTGATTTATTGCTCAATTGTTAAATCTTCATAATGTTTGCTATCCCATTCTACGCGTCTTATTTGATACACGTTGGAATATCGTTGAATATAAAAACTATGTCGCTAGGTTTATGATACCTCTACCTTTATTACAGGTTGGCCTCAACCCATTAACGGCCCACTATTGAGTACGAGTCTCCCCTCATAACTGAGGAAGCCTGGAGCATACTCCGCCACGCTGCTCCAGTGTGGATTGGCGGAGAGTGGCCAACCCAAATGTCGGAAATTGTTATGCCACCCAAATGCCTCCGACATGGCTAACGATTGTCACCTAACGGTAACAACCGGGATTGACGGCTTAACGTGCCCTCCGAAGCATGGAAACGCTCAAGATTTTTTGCCAGTAGCGGTCACCCATCCACTTTCCGACCGCGCCTGCAGTTGCTTAACTTTGTCGATCACTAAGGATCGACATTACAGGTTAGCAGCGACAAAATCGATTAACCTAGTGCCAATAAAACTTAAGACGAGTCCAATAACGTGTCATATACTGAAATCGCTTAAAATATTTGACCTGGTGTTTGTTCCATAAGAATGTACATACATAATACACACACACGCACATACGCACGCATGCATCAACACACTCACGAATAGGAGGAGTGGATATAACTGAATTTGCACAAAATGCCCTCCACTTTTCAGTAGCACAATAAACTTCTTTCAAATTTCTAAAGTACACAGTGATTTAATACAACAAATTGTCTGAATAAATTATCTTGAACCATAAAATGACAGTGCCATCACAACCGCCATAAAATTACGTTAATATTCAGAAGACTATCAAGATTACAAAATCTTATTGTTTTGGGGATTAAGATTAGATTAATCTGGCACCTTACTTTCGGGATTATCAAAATATCAAATACATTTCGTAAGCTTTGATTACAGAAATAAACAGCGAGAATATTAAGTGCATAAGTATTTGGATCTTTTGCCAGCACAAATCCCTTCATACTAGCGTTGCTCAAAGGCCGTCACTGTCAAAACTGCCACGAGATATTAGTAGATTATTCAACGTTGATTATTATACTGATAGTATTAAAATCTCAAGTAAATCTTTGCTGTATTCATATTCCTGGAAAATATCTACCTACAATCAGTTTACAAACCCAACTACAATCAAGATATGACAAGATATTTCGTATTGTTATGGTCGTCGTAAACTGCCATCTTTGTTATTGTTAAGGTAGTAAATTTAATTTTTGTTATAAGACAAAATTATATCGAATTTGAACAAGCTACTGATGGGCTCGGGTCTCCTTTCAAAATGTTTTAATTAGTTCTTAAAAACAACTATCATGGAATCATTTGGGAGACCAAAGTTCGAACCTTTAAATCAGTAGCAGTCGGGCTGCGGCAGCCTAGATATGTAAGGAATTCGTAGCTGCCTATGTGCGCGGGCTTTCATGCAACATAATATTATGTTGATTATATGTTCATTTGGCAGCAGTGCGAGCGTTTTTTTTCTTTTTTTTCCGTGTGGAAAGACCCTCGTCTCATCCATCCGGCTACGGGAAACCGGACAGGTATGTGGGACTCGAACCCACTAAAACCACTCGGTGTCGACGCCTACCGCTTTGGAGCCGGGACTGTGTGCTATTCTCGCTCCACTGCCCCGGAGTTACCACTGCTTTACACTAACCATTATGCACTAAGCGAATCTATAGTAGGTATATTTTGTGACGTAGTTACTTATGTACAAATTTTGAGGACAGCGCAAGTCAAGCAGCTTACGTCAGAGTAGCGATAGCTAACCGCTAGTATGAAAGAGCAAGCTGTACTTATAATTTTTGCTGTATTTTTTCCTGCAGAGCACTTTGCTTAAAGCTCAGTAAAACCGTATTTGCCACGGAGTTACTTCTTTGGTCTTACAAAATGCAAAACTCAGTTGCTATCAGATTTGCGGGCTCATTAATTGCGAACCAACCGGGATGTTACGGTAAAATAAAATTACTCCGTTGTAAATATTTACCGCTCGTTTAAAAGAAGAAAATCGGATGTTTAACGGTTTTTCAAATAAAGATTACTTTCGTGTTTTTTGTGTACTAAGCCGTATAATACTGGTGGATTTAAGTAATAGGGATTTAAGTATGAAATTTCCGTTTTGTACGGATGTTTTTATTAACAATCTTTTTTATATTAAAGTAACTAATTTAAGTATTTATTTCATCAAAGTTTGTGATAAACAATGTACAATGTACTCATATTATCAAAGTGGAAAGTTTGATTAAACGACAATGTCATATTATACAGTAATGAATTGTTTTTAATTTTACTATTAATATGAGTATATTATACCAAATTGCTATGATTAATTGCAGGAAAAATTACCAAATTTATCAAACTTTCCCACTCATCTTACCCCCTAAAGAGTCCAAACAAAGCATTCCTTGTAAGCAACTTGTAAATAATCATTTAGAGTACAAAGTGCGACTCAATTTTACTCCTAAAAACATTAAAACTTGCTGTCAGAGTGAAAAATAATCTCAGCTAAATTATAGCGTACAAGATGAACGTTGAAGATAAGAGAACCGCAGAGAAAATTTATTAAGCCCGTGTACTTCTTGAGTCACAGGAAAAGTATCTAATTAGTTTCTATGTAATGCTATAAACAAAACCGGCCAGCTCAAACCAAATAATAGACTCAGAACAAAAAAGTGAGGTAATTTTTTTTCTTGTTTTTTACAATCTGACATAATAATATGTCATCGAGCACGGTTTGCTTTCTTTTTAATGTTATGTTTTTCCCTTCTTTGTTCCGAAGACTTGGTCTATTTATTTTTTGGTCTGTGCCGGCGAGTTATACAATTATGCCTAATTATAAAGTTCTTAAAGGGGTGAGAAGTCTACCAATCCGCGCTAGGCCAGTGTGGTGTACTATGGCCTGTACCACAACATACTGTGAGAGGAGACTCAAGCCCAACTGTGGGACAGTTATGGGTTGTGATGATGATAATAATCTATTAATACCCTACTTTCATCTATTTATCTTGATGTACTATTGTAAAATAATCATGTACATTTGTAAAGTTAGTCAGTGCATATTTGATATTTTTTTTACAAACGACAATACTAACTTAACACCATCTTAATAAATCAACAACTGTAATTAGTTGCAATTAATATCTTTTTTACAAAAAGCAAAATTATTTACATATGCCTATTTTTATTTTTCTCTTAATTTTCACTCGACAAAATACCACAGAGCAAATAACCCTCTTCAGTAGCGTGTCTATCACAGATTAATTAATTATTACGTCGCACAAATGTCAGGTATTTTCAGTTATCCTGTGGAACTTTCCTGAATCTGAAACATCCCTTAATTCAAATTGCTAACTGTAATATTAGAAGTACAATGTAATTTTAATACCACATTATATAAAATTAAGTATAATTATTTTTATAATAAACTGAAAGACCGGGCATAAATGTTCTGCCATATAATTTGTTTTTTTTTTTTATTGATCCCTTAGTTTTCCATAATTATCAAGTACTCCCGATCTTCAATTATTGTAAACCTATAGTAAAATCTCAGCTCATCTGAAAAATTTTGCTATGACGACGTTTCAAACTTTTTAATAGCTAAGCTGGTCCTTTGTAGTATCTCAACATCAACCCCAATTGACGGGTTCAGCTATGGTTCGAAACCATACTGGATAGGTACTTCTTAAATACCTCACAATTTTTTTTATTACAATCGGTCCAGCCATTTAGGAGATATTCAGTGACAAACACACATACGCTGTGTTTTTATATACTAAGACTAGTTATTATGCCACTTGACCAAAACCAAAATAAAGCTTATTATTATAAAGATAACTTGTTATTAATATGCCCAAAGACCTCGAACATGTATTTCGATTTGCTCCCAATATTTTCCTTCTCCGTTAAGAGAGTAATAAAATTAATTCTAATACCCCAAGTTACAGAACATTCCAATTGAAATCCAGCTTTCCTATGTTGGAAATTGTATCACTGCTGTATTTGCTCCATAAATTTAACTGTATTTGTAACCGTTAAAATTTATTTCGTTAACTGAAATTGAGTTGAATTAAACTTCCTGTTCGAGTATTATGTACTCGTAAGTGTCTTCAAAGCAAAAGTGAATAGGTTTATTTAATATTAGGGTGATTTACCAACTAGACTACGTTGCTACATAATATTAATTATCACTGTGATCAAGCATTGCCTTATAAAGAGTAAAAAAAAAAAAATTGGTACAGCTGTGTCATGGAAACGGCTCTTTGTTGCATGTGAATAAGTTTATGTTGCAGGTTATTTTTATTTTAATAAAATATTTTTACTTATGTATTTACGTCGTTAAATAACTTCAAAATGGCGTCGATTCCTCCTCCACCGCGCACGATTTTTCATTGTTCCCTCTTAATATAATTAACTCTTTGATTCTTTAGCCATCCAGTGGTATAATCTAGTTATGGATGTAAACTATAGATTCGAAACTACAACGTTAAACTGTATCCTCCAATTTTGTTATCATTATGTTTTTAGGATTGCCCCCGTATTCACATCAAAATGTCTATCCCAGTGAGAAATCTAATACGTAACTCTTCGTTTCGCCGACCAGGATATATTTCCCTGTGTCAGTAAATCCATTATTACCTGATCCTTCGTAGTTAAGGCTTTCGCATTCGTTAATCCGTGCTCAAGTGGCACACCACTTCGACGTCCAAAGATTTGAATTAACGTCTCCCAATTGTGATTACCTGAGGGGCAAATGGGAAGCAAGAGCCTTGACGCGCGTGACATAATTACGGCCCACGAATTTTATAAAAATCTGCCGATTGTCCCTTTCTCTGAACCCTCCTTCCATCAAGTGCGAACATCAATTTGTAACGGGAATTAACACATCCGTAAATTTTGGGAACCGTAGCACGAAATCTGCTATGTTAGAACTTTCGTTTTTCATTCTCTCGGAATTGTTAGTGATCCTTTGAGGTTAACTCGATGACTTTGATGAAGTGACCGGAAATATCGGTTGTGAATTCGATTCCGTGATTTGGTTAGAGCCGGAATATTAATTCTGCATTCACTAAAACGGTGTTCCAATTATTGTTTATCATGTAACATTCTACTCAAATTCGCTGTAACTAAAGTAGGCCGAATTATCGATAGATTCCCAATTATGTTACAAAAACAATTTCAAAATAAACGACATACAATTACCTATAGAGATTTTAGAACATAATTATTTTATACAAATTTTTGAATAAGCTGTGTTAAGAATAACACTTAAATATTTAGTTTTCCAGTGCACTGCTTGAGTAAGACCATGTTTTTGTTCCGCATTTTGTTTGAAACAAGAAAAGTAGTTCGGAAATGCTAAATTTGATTTTTAATTCCCTCTTAGTATGCTTAGCGGGCTTCTCAATTAAGGCATTCATAGAATGAAAACGTAGAGAATCAGGGACATTTTCATCTTAATTAAGCTTATTCCGGCTCGAAAGCTTGAACAGAGCTTGCTTCTCATGGAACTCTGATAGACGGTGTCGATTTGCCTTTAACGACAAATTTTAGTTATGAAGTTGTTGACAAAAACTATCTGTTTTGTTTGATTTGATTGAATTTGGTCTTTGGAAGAAAGCGTATAATTTTTGTAGAGATTGTAATACATTACTACTACAATTTACTTTATATTTTCTACCGAATCTAACAGTCAATGTGTCATCAGCATGGACTTTTAATTTTTAATCCAGCTTAATATAAAATTCCACCCGAAAATTGTTAATTTTAACTTATATAGCCTCAAATTCATTGTGAAACATTATATTTTGAAATCTCGTAGACATCACAATAGATTAGGTCACACAAAAATATATAAAAAAATTATGACAAAATTACATCCCCCAAAAAGCCCATTACAAATAACATAAAACTCTCAACAAAGAAAAGTTTTGAATAGTATTCTAATTAAAAGTAATGCACGATAATAATTCTAATGGAGCAAGTTAGTGCGATATTTAAATGGCGCCGACGCCCTCTATTTGAGTTAGGAGTTAGGGTTGCTATCTATCAGGGTTTACCGGATTTTTCTTAGTCCAGGGAAGTCAGGAGAAGTCAAAGGAGCGTTCGAAAAGGGTTCTAAGAGGCGAACTTTGCGTAAATCCCGGACACTTTTGTATCAAGGAAATTTGCATGCATTTTTGGAACAAAAGTGCCTAAAAAATTGCACAACATTTTTATGCATATTCAGAACCAAAAGCCATGAATAAAAAAACAAATAACCCGACTGCCAAATATAGGGCGGATATTGAAAAAAAAAATCTGTACGTC
Source organism: Lerema accius (assembly GCA_001278395.1). Lineage (NCBI taxonomy): Eukaryota > Metazoa > Arthropoda > Insecta > Lepidoptera > Hesperiidae > Lerema > Lerema accius. Next base: position 177,846 of record LGAG01001113.1, on the reverse strand, counting down.
ACGGATGTAAAAACAGATTCGAATGTAATGATAACTAATATGATAAAATCCCTGAAGCAGTGTAACTATACAGCATTCCAAAGAAACAGACATACAAACGCTGGAAAAATATGACTCTCCTAGCTCCGACGATTAAAAAAACAAAATTTTACCAACAAAATTTTTATTCGAAAGCCAGTTTAGGCTGGCAACTAGCAACCCTAACAAAGGTTCACACCTGCGCAAGCTTAGGGAATATTCTCTAAATAAATATTTTCCAATAGAAAGGATAAGAGCACTTCGGCTATAAGTTTCAGGTAAACGTGAACCAGCAATTCTTACATTTGTGTGCGCCTTCCTAATTAATTAGAAGATTCGAGAGCTTATGTTGTAACATTACACCTTACAAGGATTGTTATGTAATATGGAATTATGTTCAATTATTCCATTTAAATTTTCGCCGTATTGGCATAGGAATATGCTGACGTCAAATGGAAATCAATGAGGCTCAAGATCTTTCAGTTATTATTAGGTACCTACTGTTTATTCAGATTCAACATATTTTTTAAGTTGGTAACACAGGTATGAATGACTTTCTGGACAGTTTGAAATTCCTCAAGTTATTTGGGCTTTAGAAAATGCCAAATAAATGAAATTATACATACATACAGTAATGAAACATTACCATAATTCTGTTGCAGTCGGGTAACCCACCATTCATAAACCCTATATATTTTGTAAGCCACAGCTTAATTAAATTTTTGCCCGATATTTCAATTTTCTAGGTGCAAAATACAAACCGCATATCGGATTTCGTACTCGACAATTTAGTTTGTGAATTTTGTTCAAAACTTTACAGTTGTTTTTAATATATTCAGTTTCATATTTAAAATATAACGAGTGTATTGTGCTTTACATGTTACAGAAGTTAAATACAACAATTGTGAATACTCTTCATTGTTTAATTGTTTACCTACTTCACTTTTAAAGTGTAAGCAAGCTGTAAGCATTTTCTTCGCTACTTATAATTATGTCACTTATCGTAAATTTCTTTTTACTTGTCCTTTGTAAACTCAGTTTTACGTAAACCTTGTAACGGAAATCACATATTTTTATGTTATTCAAAGTTTTCCAGTAGTTTTTAAGTGATTTCATCTCCTTATTAGGTAATACACAAGCTTATTCACAAAAACTGCTTTGAAAGTAAAGCTTTTTGTTTGAAAAATAAGACAAGTGAAAAAGGGACTGTATAATAATATTAATGGATTAATAATTTATTTATTATAATTAGTCTTCCTACTAATATTATAAAGATGTTTGTTTATTGGGATGTTTGTAAGTCCTTCACGCTCTAACCGCTGAACGGATTAAGCTGAAACTTGGCACAGCGATTGTTTGCATCCAGAAATAGGACATGCGATAGATTTTATCCCGATTACACGTTCCCTTGGGACAAATCCAATATTTTTTTAAACTGCTCTTCTAGTTATTAATAAAGATATGAAATTTCCTCTTGCCACCCTATTCTGTGTCCGAGATAACGAATCAGCACACAAGCCAAAGAAATTCCAAATTCTGTATCACTTGAGCTCTTTCTTGAAACGCCATTTTAAGTTCAGAATTCGAATACCATGTAATGAATACAAACGGCATCTTAAAAGAAATAACTTGGTGAAAATTCGATAGCAAATAACGAGTATTTTTGTATCAACCTTTATTTGTAATCTATACGCAGAAATTCCATTTCTATGTGTAAAATAATTATACAGGAAAAGTTTTGTAGATCGTCTCTTGTTAGGAATACATAAGGATTTGATCGATTTTTATTATTGGATAGGGTAAGTGCACCATAATATGGACTTCTGTAACATGGTCTGAAAGTGTATCAAAAAACTAAAAAAAATATAAATGAAAAAAAAATAAGATTTTTTTTTTAAAACCAAATATGATTAACATAAAAATAAAAAGATTTTTTTTTCCACTTGTAAATTCTTTAGACCAAATAATCTATAAATTAAATAGGTATCCACCTATTTTTCTTTGTAAAATGAACCAGAATCATTCATTAAGGTATTATGAATATTGTTAAAAAACATTACATTATTGTATAGGTAGTTACGTTACTATAAATAAGTATTATCACTAAATCATTATTTCACTTGCTTCTATGAAGAAAAACACAATGCGAAAACTAACACGACTGATAAATACTCCATGATATAATTAAATGTACCTTGATATTATCAAATATACATCCACAAGTAATGCTAGAAACGCCGTAGGAGTAATATTAAGGGCTT
>LGAG01001113.1:161275-175313 GCA_001278395.1 Lerema accius | reverse complement strand
TATCCGTTCTATTTTCGAATACCTTTACTTACATGTTGTACAAACAGAGATTCTTATTCGTATATCCGTTTGTTTCTGTTTAAAAAACTAAGCTTTATCATATTCTAGAAGAGTGGTCCTCAAATTGTGGTCTTCATACTATAGGGTGGTCTATAGGGAAACTACTTATTTAAAATATATTAGCTACTAGCAACCACCTTAGCTTCTCACTACACTCGTATTTGAAACCATTGTGCCTTAAGATACAATTTTGTGATTTCTTAAATAAAATTACATATTTAAAAACATATCTAGACTAGATACGTTTTGTTTTAACCAAAAACGTGTTCAAATAGTCGATAGTCAATTTGTCAAATCCCTCATCTAAAAAGTTGAGAACCACTGTTTTTGAAACGAAAGTTTCGCTCACGATTTTCAAGAGAATTTCTTTGTCTAAATTCGTGGTACAAGTCACGTAGAGATTGAACCAGCTTCCAAAGTCGCTGAGGTTATTCACTAAACACAATTAAATAGCTGTAAAAAACTTTTAGTATCCGAATTGAATGAAATATGAATTACAATAGATTGGAACGCGTTTCGGCAACTAGGTCATTTAAAACATGAACGCCAAAACAATAACATTTTGCATAAATTATTTAGAATTTCACAATTTGGAATCCTGTTTGAAATTGGGGCATATTTGTGATATTTGAAGGTATGTTCGCATTAGAAATTCGTTGTTCCGATGTAAAATTTTCGTTTCCTCTGAGGATGCTTTTCGTTTACGATGAGAGCGTACCTAGCTATAATGTATGTATTATGTATGTAATTTGCTATCTTGTATTTTGAACGCGCAGACCGAAAAATATATAGACTCCGTCTTCGGAACAAAAAAGCATATTAAAAAAGCATTACGTAAATAACAAATAATAATAGTAACGTTTCCCGGTACATTGCTCGGCAGGTACCGTGCTCTGTAACGTTTGTCAAAATTTTAAAAAAAAGGAAAAATTACCACACTTTTTTGTTTTGTCTATATTTTCAGTTTGAGTCTATACTTTTTGGTCTGAGTATGAATGTTTTTAACACACGATTTTTATTTATGGCCTAAAACAGACAAACAAACAAATTGGCTTTCTAAGTTTAGCGATTACAGATGATGCCCATGGACATTACCAATTTAACAATATTGGGCATAGAGTAGCAACGCCAAATATTGATATTGTTAGTCTACGAAAGTAATTGAAACTGCCGTTTACTGAGAACAGTAAAATAAACTTCAAAAACTTTTTTAGTTCACTTTGATATCAAATCCATTTCACTTTGATATCAAATGTTACGTATTACGTCGCCGAAACTGCCATGCACAGACCTTTACTGCGAAATATCGAATATTGGAAAGTTTTATTAACTACACGTACGAAGTTACTGTATTTAAACTAAATAAACAAGCAATATCCACGCAATAATTATACTCGTACGGATTCACTTAAATATTTAGCTATAAGTATAAATGATTTGAATTGTTTTACGTAGATTTCAGTCAGTCAATTTCGTAAAGGAGGTAAATTATAATAAACTCACTCATACCCATACCCCCGCAGTAGGATTCCCTGTGTCGCAGGGGCCATGGACAACACAAGTAACACATCACTAACACCCATGACCCGAGAACATACATTTATCTGTCACAAATGTCTGCCCCGGCCGGGACTTGAACTCGGGACCCCTCGCTTCGCAGGCAGAGTCACTACCAACTAGGCTACGGGGTCGTCAAATAATATGATATTTATGTCGTATATTGAAATCCGTCAAGCCGTTTAGACTGTAGAGCGTGCAAAGAAATAGACATACATACATACATACATAACTCGAAAAACATTACCCACACGCAGTCCGGTAATAAACATGACCAATTTTGTATAATTAGGTAACTCGCAAAAGATACCTCCAATAGCACAAATAGTTGACACATAACAAAAAGGTATTAACTCCAAAATTTAATAAATGACACGTAAAGACGTAAGTATTTACTGCGAAATTTAATTAAAACAAGTACCTTTATTGAAAACTGAAGATGGCAACGGGAACAATAATCACAGATTCTTCTCCGTGATTTGTTTGTAAGCCGTTCAATTTGCCCGGCTCTAATTGGGGTGGCAATTTGTACTGATTTCACCTTAAATTGTCCTGTCTCTGTTGTAAATGGGTGACATCCGGGAACAGTATGATAGAATACAAGAGGAAATGTGAAGAACTGTTCTACAAATAACAAAATAGGGGGTTATTGAAGTAGAAAGGGGGTTTGAGAAGTTCTTGCTTTGAAGTAATAATGGGAAGGGGGAATATCTTAAAATATAAAAAAAAACAGTTTACGTGTTTTTGTCACTGAACTCCTCCTAAACGGCTAGACTAATTACAATGTTTTTTCTGAGGTATTTCATAGGTGCTGAGTATGGTTTCGACAGGTTGGACCCAACAGGTGTTGCTGATGTCGAGATACTTCAAGGGAACAGCTAAACTCTATTAGAGTTATTGAAACATTTAATCTAGTGACACGAACGCAATTGAAACGCGCGGTTGTATCAACACGAACGCGCCTGTTCAGCGCGTTTAAAAACTTCTTGTGAAATTACCCTAGCCAACTCTAAAACTGTAGGTAAGACGCTCAGAATTTTTTTATGTTAAGAATAAATTGGCTTCTCCTACATTTGTTTCTAAGTTAGCTTTCACCAACTAATACAACGTCGCCACTTACCATCAGATAGGGCTATCGTCAAGCATTAACTTGGGTATTTCAAGTACAATTATTAACCTAATAATCAAGCTACATGAGAAGCCATCTTAACCCTCAAACCCGACCAAAAGGACACTGATAATAAAGTGTTTTAATTAAAAACCGGGGCTTCTTCATCTGCACCGTCTTAGGAATTCTCCAAACGATAAATCATTACCCTAATTCTACGACAATCCGGAATTTCGTATTCTATCCGCAGCAACCGTTCGCTAATCATTTGAGAAGCGAGGTTCCCGACGCTTGGCGGATTTATTGGCTCCAAATGAATCGGCACCTAAGCGAGATATTAGCTTCGATTTATTGAATGAAATCTAATTCAACATTACAGCACAATTTCAGTTATTATATCGCGTAAAGGCGCAGAGAAAGATCGCGAAGGAATGATGAATCAGAGGGCGTAAAATATATAATTTGTAGTTCCAAGAAGTTGCCAATGAAGGCTTATACGGGATTCTCTGTAAATGTACATAGGAGTGTACATACATACATAAATACATACTGTAGAAAAAGATCGCCCTCCTTCTATAACAGTCGCGTAAAAATTATGATATTACACGAATATCTTACTCTATTAAAATTTTCTAAGAAACAGATGCAATCCTGACAGTCCTATTTACAAATATTTCTAAAACACATCACGTGCTTCGCAACTCTTAATGAATAATAAAGCAAACTTTTGATCAATAGTTAGCTAAATCATTACACGAATTCTCCAACAATTCTGAACTTTATATTCCGTTGGCAGCTGATTTGAAAGGCCCTAGACTACGGTTAGCGGATTTATCGGCACCAAATGAATCGGCAAAGCGAAATAGGTACCTACACTGATTCATTGAATGGCCGTCGAGTGACAGCCACTTCAAGATTTGAGCGACTACAAAATTGACGACAAAAGGTAGTGTGTCACGATTCACGAACATCGATTTAATTGGGAAGGGAGCAGAAAGAATAAAATGTATCTATATGTCGTTGTAAGGAATTAGAGAATGTAGTAAATGTTCAAGTACAAGAATAGCTCCATTAATGTTTACTATGTGTTCGTGCAACATTTTACGATAGTATGAAATAATTGGTTGGTAGTAAATAAAACTTTTGCTACGGTATTGGAGGAACTGCCAGCCAGACATCAAGACGGACGGACAAGCGAACGGACGAACGGACAGACATAGAATTTCCCATCTATTTCACATCAAACCAAAAATCTGCTTTATTATAGTTTACCCAGTAACTAAAAAAGGTTGGCTTATTAGCTGATGATCAAGCTTTATTATACACGTCCCAGGCACAGCAAATGATGTAAATAGATACATCCAGTGCAGGGCTCCAATTTCTCCTAGTAAAAAGAAGTTTTGGATAATAACCACAATTTACTTTGTAGAAAAATATACCAACCTAATGAGAGGATAGTTCGATCATAGCATTATGAATTAGGGTGCACAATGCTCAATTTGAATCTAATACAAGGGAATCATATTAGCATACCATAAATAACTAACGTAATACGCCCATATCTTAAACTGTCTGATGCGCCAGTAATTTTCCACTTGGCTGCCTGCGATTTCAAGCTGCAGTATTATGACGATAGAATGTTAAAAAATTCGTGATTATCTCAGTCAATTTCACATAATAATATTTAACATAATTATGGTTAGCCTAAAATATCATCGTTAGATAGAAATAGATATACTTAGATAGAAAATCTATTCTTTTTCTTTATTCAGAATCTTAGATAACATCACCGTGTTTACTAATTAGGTAGGTGGGATTATTGTCAAGCATCATAATAATAACTAATTTTACTCAAAACTGTACCGATAGTTGTATAAAATAAAGTATATTTTAAGGTAAGTACTTAATTATTTATAATATGCCGAATAAATATCGGTTTACCAGATATGGGATATCTGCACTGGAAAATTAAATTACCTGTTGCATATTGCAGAAATGCTTTCCTAGAACTACGAGTACTTATAGAAATTCATGGAATACAGAACAGAACAGCATCGATTTTACGTTTCATGTTATTTTCCCTTCAGCGTATTGTGGTAAAAATGAATTAGTGTTCCCCTTTATATGCAAATAAATGTTGCCATAGATTAGGGAGAAATTAAAAAAATTAAGAATTATAAAGTCTTTTCATACCCGCGACAAAAACAGCGATCATTTTTAAATTGATAAGTTGATAATATATCTAAGTACCTACCTACCTAGGTACGTATGTGTAGATTTTTTTTTGTTTTTTTAAAGATTTGACATAATAGAATACGTCAGTATACTACTACTCAAACTTTTACTTATTTACCCCTAACCCTAATTTTTTAAATGTTTTTTATGGCACAACACCTTTGGCTGGGGCAGCTAGAAGTCCAGAACGTACGTAAAATCTACCTAAATAGCTAGGAAAGTGTCTAATACGGTTAAACTAGCGTCAAAGGCTGTTGATTTAAAAAAAAACTGAACAGTATGCAAAGCAGGTGGCGGCTTTGAATGGCTTGTTTTCTCGTCTATCTATATTAGGTGGTTGTTAGCTTTCGCCTGTACCGTGCCTAGATTAGCTCATTAGAGCTGCGTCACTGATCATTCTCTTTGTTAAACGACACCAGTAGGTAGGTACCTACACATTTGGAGTGACTAACTTTAACACCTCACGAAATTTAAAATATACCTACCTATTGTATAATGGTGACTTTATTACGCAATTTAAGATATACCTACCTATTGTGTAATGGTGACTTTATTACGCAATTTAAGATATACCTACCTATTGTGTGCTGATGACTTAAGCTTAAGTAGTTAAATAGGTGTAGAAATTCAAATGCGGTAGGTACCTACGACTGCAGGTTGGCTAACTATTAACATAATAAAAAACTTCGCTATCTTCAAGTTATAATTCATACTGTCGTAAGTTATGAGTTGGCTAAATTGCGATATTACAATAGTTATTTCGAGTGACGTCCTGACGTCTAGTTTCGCTTACGTATTACTCCTGGCAGTAACATATGAGGCTATTAAAAAATCATAACACAAGTTGTACGTAACTTTAAAGCATAAAGTTGCAAGTTGAAACGAGATTATTTTGTATACTCTGAAAAAGATGGTGAACTCTTTGTAATGGTGTCTAGAATACTTGATATTTTAGATTTAGAAACTGTTTTGTTTGTTATCGTTGGCTTCCCATTTCTTACATTTCTTTGGTTATGTTATAATTATGAGATTCATTGTCACCAAAATAACGACGAAGTTTGAAGTCATGAAACACTCTTTACACATTACTTAAGGTCGTGACTACAAGATGAAAGCAGGTAGATAACATAATAGTAGGTATATGTATGGATCATAATAGTAGAAACTCGAATTTAGTCATTATTATATACCTACAGTAAAACCACCATGTATAAACTTAGGAGACACCAAAAGACTATCCTCCTTAAGTGTTCCTCAAAGATAAATAGATTACACCACTTAAAATACACAAAACCTTTGACATCAAATGGAACCATACCATCAATGCCCTTTCACTCATTTCAAAGAAACTGCTCGAAGGAAAACGCAGACATTTCAGTCGAACTACCCGTAATTTTAAGTTTTCTATTTCGTGTAGAACCACCCGCAAAATGTTCTTTAGGGGTTCTGCATAGAGTGCACTATTGGCAATAGCATTGTGGGTATTAATAAGCGGAGAATTCGAGTGGCTTGGAGTATACTTGGGCGGGCGGCGCCCTGCACCATGTCGGGTACCACTCGACCCAATGAAACAGACTTCTATCAACTAACATCATTTGCTTTAACCGAGAGACTTATAGAACAAGATCAAGTGGTTTTAAACTCATATTTTCTCAATAAGCGTGTTTTCTTTGTGATCTTTTTTTTTGTTAATTATTACGACCTAGTCCTACATACGAGTATAAAAGTATTTAAGATGATACCTTGTACATCAAAAACAAATTTAATAATCTGTCTAATTTCATTAGAGTATAAACGAGACAGCAAATAATTAACGTAGACTTTAATGACGCATGTACCTAATACAGCACAAAAAGCTTTTTTCAGTTGTTTACAAATGCCGTAACAATTATCTATAAGACATAATTATAATCTGTTTAAAGGTATGTATATCAAAGATAGGTATTCATTAATAATTCATCAATAAAAATAAATCAAACCTTTTCCAGGTTTTTAAAATAATATTGCAATAAAACAAACGCATTTCAAAAAGACAGTATATTTCGTTGATACAGAGATTCGGATATTAGTACATAGTAGAAGCCATACGTTGTCGGAAAAACAACCGTTATAATTTAAGAAGTAAACCTTATTACAGTAGAATAAGGTTTAAATTTAATTACTAACTTAGGTACTTTCAGCATTCACAATTTTTTAAGGATACCACGGATTGAAAATCTTTCCAAATTTAGCTTTTTACGTGTCACTATGAAAAAAAAACTTTTGGATATACCTACGCTCTTAAAAACAACACCCTTTTTAGTCTATCGTGTAAATGCATTTTTCAGTCTATGTTTTAAATGAGTATTATACAAAAAAAATCTGAAACAGTATTCTAGTATGATTTTAAATTGGGATTTGTAATTAATATGCGCCAGTCTAATAATTGAACTTAAATGGAAGAGATTCACATTTTCATGTGCATTTATCAACAAATGTACAAACACTTGGACCATAGCGGGAACATTAGGAACGTTCCCAATATATCCAGTATCTTTTAGTCGTCCATAAAGTTCTATAGATTTTTTTGATGAACTGACATTTCATTAAATTGTTTTAGGTTTAAAAAACCGAATAATACATTTATTATTACATTACATTTACGACGAATATATTTAATCCAAATTCTAAATACTGTCTTAAATTTGTTGAATTTCCGACAAAATATGCGTACTATGTACAATATTAATTCAACTTTACATAGTACAAACTTTAAATGTCACAGAAAGGGAAGCATGATCACTCTTGATCATCATAATGGAATGTACTTGATCAGTATATTGAAAAATTATTGATCAATATATCGAAATTTAAAATTTTATAATTCTTTTGAAACAGATGCGTAGTCTTCGACTTTTATCAAGGATCCTCTTAAGGAAAATTTACCAGATTAAGACCCAATTTATATGATCAAGAGGTCCATACTTTCCTTGTAATAAAAATACTATATAGAGGAATGTCATCGATAAAAACCTTAAAGAGATTACAAGATTATTAGTTCTTAGCATAAGGTCAAACTAAGTGATATGGCAACATACGTTAAATAGGGAACTATACTACAGGACTTAGTTACAATGATTTGGAGTCTTTATTATAGAAAAACGGTAACTAAGACATGAATATTAGTTAGTACCTACTTAAAAATTAAAGGTATCATTAAAAAAATAAAAAATACACTCACTTGATATAGTTTCTTGGGCGCATTATCACAAAATATATTATTTTATCGGTCGATTAATATGTGTGGGTTTTTGACGTATTCGTACGTATCATAGCTGTTATTGGAGGTAATTTTTAATCCCTGACGCAAAAGATGAGTATTTGAAGCTTTAGATGTATGTATGTATGTCTCTCTGTGTGTGTGTCTGAGGTATCGAAGTTAGCTAAACGATTGGACCAATTTTAATGCAGCTTTTTGTTAGAAAACCTGATAGGTAATAAACTTTTTTCACTGTAGTTAAAAATTAAATAGCCAATATAACTTCCACAATGGAGAAAAATCCAAAGACACCCATTTAATGCGTCAAGCCTTAATACATACTCACATACACACACACCTACATACAAACATACATAATTATATGCTTGCAGAACAATACTCACCTCCAATTGCAATCGGGTAAAAACACGCCACGTATTGTCACTACTGCACATGTTACGTATGAATACGTCTCAAGTCTTAATACATCAAAATTCACAAAAGTTCAAATAAAAAACTGACTAAGATGTAACCTCATTCAATACACAGAAACATCTAATATTACATGTTTTAAAATACTATCGAATTCTAGCGCATTTCGAATACTCGATTGGATTCAATCACACTTTTGAAGACTTAATAAAATTTTACACGATAATGTACTGAATTGCGTAAAATATTTTCTATTAGATACGAGGCTAGGACAAGAAAAATTTTGTTCGGAAAATGACATTAATTATTACAATTATTAATTATTACAAAGTTTTTCTGCTAGTCAGCTTCAAAGAAAAAAGTATTAAAGAAATAATCAATAACAATTGTGTATAACTACGAAATAGTTCTATTTTAAAGTGTGTTTTGGGAAATTGGTTTTATTTAATGCTTTTAATAAATACATAAATGCATGTTACCGATTTGAAATCAACTATGGAAAAAACAGAGCATTTTGTATTTCAATACTAAAAATAAAAAATAAAAATTATTTCGCAATATAAACCTAAAGAGATATACATCATCGCAAAAACATCTAACATTTTAGTATTACAAACTTAAAAGTATGTTTGTATTTACGAATTTAGGAATAATGTATACATTATCATAAACACAGAAAGACATGAGTAGAACTTAACCCAAAAAAAAAATTAGTTAAAGACAATTGCTATGGATCCATTAACTTTATCATTTAGAAAAGTATTCAATTCCGCATCTTACAAACGTGATATGAAAGCCTACGATATATTGGACAAGTAGATATGTGAAAGTTTCTTACAATCGCCTTATGGAAAGCAAACACATAGTACTAAGTCGATATTGATTGAACAAGTGACACGTACAGATAGACAAGCTATATATATATTAGCGTCTTTATGTATGGAACTTAAAGGCGTGACCACAGTCTAGTACATTGGATTTCATAGATAATACTTTCAAATAAATGTAACATATTATGGGATAAATCAGAGTCTTCAATGTAATAAATAACAAATCTTTTTATAATAAAAAAAAAACACAAATTAAATTCACCGAAATAAGCATTAAGTCACATGAGTAATACACCTAATGACGTCACGAAGTGGGAAATAAATAAACAAGGATGTCACTTGTTCAGTCAAATACGACCATTTCTATCATACTTGCATTCCTGTAAGATTAAGATATGATTATACAAAACCCATCTAACGGATACCAGTCTGTCTGTTGCATTTACCTCATAAACATTTAATTGTAAAATTCGATGAGTGTATTGTAAAGATGCTCGCACACTGGTAGCATTCGCTTGTGTAACGTTACAGGACGATTTTGAGTATTACATTACATTACTGCCTAGTAGGTATCGAGCATTTAATGTGATTTAGTTGACTTTATAATCAGTTACAATTATGCATTGATGTTACAATTTGTATCAAAATATTACAGATTGCATCACTACAAGTAACGTACTGTAATACGCAGCTCGGCTATCACAGTTACGTAATGCTGTAACGTTACAGTTACGTAAAAGTTACATTACATTGAAAGCGCCCAGTATGGAAGCACCTTAAAATAAATATCAAACAAATATCCAAAAAATATTTTTTAAATTAAAACCGATTCAAAACATAATCGGACAACACACGTAAATAACATAATATTTATCAATAATATTACAAACAACAATTTGAACTATTACATTATACAAAATAAACAAACGAACCGAAACTTAACTATAGTCAAAGGGGAAAAGACTGTAAGAGCTATGTCCGTCAAAAGGTAAGTACAAAGAATCTTTATAGTTACAAAAATGGCTTTTTTGTGTAACATCTGCAACCTTTGTAACTATAAAGGACTCTCTGTACTTCCTTCTTTACTCTACAAAGAATCCATCATAGTTACAAAGATGGCCTTTTTTTTGTAACATCTGCAATCTTTGTAACTATGAAGAATTCTTTGTACTTTCGTATATATGGACTTAGCTTTCACAGTCATTGCCACTTTGACTTTATATACAATATCAATTTAAGTCAATGTAATAAAAAATTATATATCACGATATATATTGCCCTCTCATTGTATTTATTGCGAATATTATTGTTGATATTCGAAATATAATAAGTATTGATAAGTATTGAGTGTGATTATTATATTTTGATATTATTTTTCGATAAAAAAGTTTTTTTAACTTCCAGTATTTTTTTAATAACACTCATTATGGCACATTTAATTTACTTTAAAACTAATAGAGAAATACGTACTTATAGAAAAAGCAAGACAGTATTGTTATTAATACTCACTTACTTAAATAATTTGTAATTAATTAATACTTACACTTAATTTATGTAAAATTCATATCCGGCTCGAAAGACCATGGCTTTTTTTTAATTGTAAAATTTAATGAGACATTGCGTTTGGTACGTTATTTAATTTTAAAAAAGCAGATTGTGATATCAACAGATAATTTTTAAGATAATAAGTCATATAATTTAATTCATTAACATATACCATAAACAATCTAACAGACCCATCTATACTGGTTTTAATACAACAATAAAGATAAACCAATAACACTTGACCTTCAAAGTAACTTCAATACTTATTACATTTCAAATGTTTACCTTTAAAAACTTACGCTAACTTACTGCACCTACTATTAAAGCAAATCTATTGAACTACATTCTGGGAATGTAATGAATTTTATAAAATACTAAAACTACATATATACACGAAGTAAATTATAAAAATACATTTCAATAACGCTAGGTCGCGTTAAAATAAGAGATTCATTCTTTGGAAGAGGTGTGATGATACGAATATGTTTATATTATCTTTACTTCATACTGATTTCTGACACTTATCTTAGATAGACAGTAAAAACATCAATCCACTTTAAATATATACGGAGAATTCAATACTACGTCAATACTAATTAAGAAAAAATATATATATTTAGTGCATAGAAATCAGCATTATTGTAAAGTTCATAAGTAATATCCCATTTAAGTTCTATGTAATAAGAGAAAAGGAAAATTCCATTATATATTAAAACAGCCCTATGTAATATTTAAAATCTATGTATTAGCAAGCTAGTCAACTCACTTCTTGTGTAATATTGCCATTATTTTTTATGGTTTTGCAAATAGCCCTTTATATATAATTATTTAAGGGACAATTATATAGATCCAATGTACTATAGACTTACATTATACTACTTATCATTATTAGGCCAAAATAGATCACACAATTAGTATGATAAATAAAATAAAAAATATGGTTAATTATCTTACACTAAAACTTAAAAGGCTCCTGCGATAATAATGGTCGTTATTAAAGTTATGCGTTATAACATTGCGTTATTTAATATGATAGTCTTTCTAAGAATTAGCGCTACAATTATGGTGTAACCCATAACTGTCCCACTGCTGGGCTTAGGTCTCCTTTAACAGTGAAAGTTACAGGTCATAGTCCACCACTCTAGCCAAGCACAGATTGACAGACTTCACACACCTTTGAGAACTTTATGGAGAACTCTCAGGTGTGCAGGTTTCCTCACGATGTTTTCGTTCACCGTAGCAAGTGATAATTAATTTTTAATACGCACATAACTTTGATAATTCGAACTCAGAAATTCCTGGTAATAATTGTTCCGACATAATATCTATGAATAAACCATATTATGAGTGATTTGACACAAGAAACAATGCATAAGAATACTAACAAACATTATAATGTATCATTTAGGAGGATTTATACATCCCTACTCTATTTTGTAACATTAAACAGAATATTACTTATGTCTGGACTCACCACACAAACATTACAAACTAATGGTTACAAACAATACATCACTAAATAAAACTCTAATGGAATAGAATAGACAGCCATAGAAAAGATTCACACTTTTAATGAGTATTGTCGTTATTTATTCGAAATATTTGGAATATTTAAAGGAATTTATACGATTTCGTCGACAAATCATTGTGAGAAATATAATGTCGTATATTCATTGTATATTTCATTCATCTAAAGGTGTTTTCTAGTATTGTATGTATGCAAAATATCTGGATAAGTCAGTAAGTAAGTTCATTTTCATGTAGTTACTACAGACAATGGATAGATCATGTCTATGTGTGTAACCATAAAAATTATGTGGCATAATTTTTTAACTTCAAGCCTGTTGAAAGACAATGAAAGTCGATGAAATGCTATAAATTTCCTGGCATACATATCTTGGCATAACGCGTCGGCATTACGGCATATACAGCATAACACAGGGCATACGGCAAGATGGCTTATTAAGCATGAATTGTCGGATGGAATCAACTCGCGATCATTACCTTATCTTACTTATTTCATGACAATCAATTTTAAAGTTAAAATTCTTAGCTTTGCTTCACTTTGAAACTAAAAAAATGTCATATAGAAAAAAAATTGTATGTAGTTTTTTTGTATTGATAAAATTATGATTTTATTTTTTTACCATCATGGACAGTATACATTATAACTGCAATAGGTATCCACGATTTATGTAAAGGGTACTCACGGTTAGATATAAAACAGATAAGTGTGTACCCATTACAATTCAAGTGTTTAGTATTGGATTAATTTGAAGCTTCACATAGCTCATTTTAATTTTAAAGCAATTTTTGACACTTACCCGAAAAAAACGCAAATTCCAATTGCATTCAAAACAGACAACACAGCGGCAGAATGACTAACAATTTCACTAAAAAAAAACACTTAACACTTTACACTTCCGCAGACAAGCAAACTACGCACGAACGAACGAACATGTTCATTCGTTTTCATTCGTTCGGAGCCGTCAGTTCGATAGATCGATCGTTCGATCGTTCGTTCGAGAGTGTTATAGAGGGTGCGTGGCGTTCTCTCCGGGGAGTGAATGGACACGAGCGGAGAGCAAGTTGTGGAGAATGAACACTGCCGGTTTGGGGCTGCCTTCCATGTCCAGTTCCTGTAAATGAATGAAAGAATGAATGAATGATACACTTACAGTGCTATGTTAGGATTCTTTTTTAACGCTATGATAGGATACCGTGTGTCGTGAATTGTCATTGCAAGAAAGAGAATGCAAAGGAGGAAAAAAAAAGACAGGAACAGTCCGAGAATCACCTGAGTATAAGAAACAATGAAACAGGCTGTAATTGAGAGGAAAATGCAAAAAAAATACCCTTCCACTCTTTAAGTATTTTTCCTCTCATATTTTGTCTTTATCTTGTCTTTTCTGTTTGTGTATGAGACGGCCATAGAGTACTATACAGGGTGGCCAGGGAGTTGACGTCCAAAGCTAAAATTTAGATGCCTCACGATGTGCTGTATCCAAATCACCCCCATGTATGTTAGCCGAT
>LGAG01001113.1:122244-134142 GCA_001278395.1 Lerema accius | reverse complement strand
CGGTTTAAAGTCACTTTCCACACGAGCAGACCGACTAAAAGCAAGCTAGTAGAAAATTCTGGATCCCATAATAAAAATGCAAAAATTATCGAATAATTCAAGTTGTTTTATCGGTTAGTTAAGTTACGACAAGTCAAATGTAGGATTGTATTATTTAGTTAACTTCAATTGTAGTTTGTGTAGGTAAGTATGTACACAAGTGTCTGTTGGTATTGGTATTAAGAAAGGTGTAATTGTTATTTCATAATATTGTTATGATTTGAAGACTATTTCGTACCAATTACTGGTGCATAAAATCCATAAAGATTAAATAAAATAAAACTTTGTTTTATTTATTAATTGGTCAATTTAATTGATATTTTGAATTTACCTTTATCCAAGGTTAGATGAAGTTTTGGAAATTACACAGGACTTTGAAATGGACGCCGTGAAATATAAAAGTATATTAACTGATGTTGGAGTCGAAATTAACGAACATGATAACAGCAATTGGAAACCATTATTCAGACAGGTACCTAAATATATTTTTTAAATTATTATAACTAAAAAACATCACCTGATTTTCATATTACATTGTTAATGAGTCGTTGAAATATACGAGTATATTGATTATTGGTTTCTTTATCTTAACTTCTTCTGTGGAGATAGAATCAAATACTAAAGTGGCTTTAAAATGCAAATTGATCTTATATTAGGTCACGAAATCTACATTATCTAATTCTTCTCCTACTAAACTGTTAATATTATTTTAATCTTCTTCCAGTGCTTGATAGCTAGTGGAGTCTGCTGCGCTTACTTCTTACAGGGGCTCTTCTTAGGAGCACCCACTGTGCTTGTAGCACAGATACGAGCTGATAAGAACTCTACAGAAGTAATTTCCGACGAAACATTGTCCTGGTTAGGTAAGTAACAATCTTCCATCATTACTACAAGTGTTGATAATAATATTTTATTTCAAATATTATTAAGAGTTTAATGGATAGATAATCTTCTGTTTCTATTTCCTATCAGTTCTACTTCGACAATAAATTGAACTTTTTTTTAAATCACATTATTGACATACACTTAACATTTTACGTGTGTAATTTATTTATTTCTAATTTGTTTCGCAATTACTTTTTATTTTAACTCTTCCGTATTTTCTTTTTCAGCAACCTTTCCAATTGTTGGTGCTGTGCCATCTATGTTCATTCTACCTATTATATTTAATCGCATAGGAAGAAAACTCACCTACATTTTTGTGTGTTTGTCTGCAATAATCAGTTTTATAATCTTCTATACCAGCACTAATCTGCATCATATTTTGATCAGTGCAGCATTTATAGGTCCACCATTAGGTTCGGCTTCAACCATTGCTCCTGTAATGTTAGCAGAATATACCTCACCAAAATACAGAGGAGTATTTTTAACTTTAAAATCGGCAACTGCGTTCTGGGGAATTTGGGTGTCTAACGCAATTGGAACCTTTTTTCATTGGAAGAATATTGCTATAGCTGCTTTAGTATGTTCGGTTTATCTAGTGTCGGTACTAGCATGGCCTGAGTCTCCTTACTGGTTAGCGAAAAGAGGAAGATTCATAGAGAGTGCGAAATCACATCGATGGTTGAAAGGAGTCAACGAAGATTCAGAAAAGCAATTAGCTCAACTTTTTCATTCATTGAAAAACGTCAATAATACACGCTTATCATCAAGTAGCAAAAATGGCTGTGGGAGTTGTCGTAGTTTGTCTAGATTGCTGTCAATGATCACATCACCTCCGTTTTACAAACCAGTGTTATGTTGTATATTACTACTTACACAGTATCATTGCACTGGTAAATTTATTTTAACTATGTACGCTATTCAAGTGTTAAAACACATCACACCTGATCAATCTTTCATTTACAAATCAATGCTCATTTTAGATGGAATTACTGTGTTTAGTATGTACGTGGGATGTGTTATATCTCGATATTTTAAACGAAAAACGCTGTTACTGTTTTTCTCTGGTTCTGGAATCTCTGTACTCTATGTATTGTCTGCTTATTTATATTTATCATCAATGTCAGTTATTGTAAGAAATGATGTCGTTGTTCTTGTGTTATTGTCAATATTTTCTATAGTGATTGGTTGTGGTCCAATAATATTGTGTACATCAATTTTTGGAGAGATCATGCCTCTTCGTTATCAAAGAGCAGCAATGATGTTTGTAGGTGTAGGAGGCGTCATTATAATTGCAATTTTGCTAAAATTATCGCCTTTTATGTTTAAATATTTTAAAATGCAAGGCTGTTTTCTCTTTTACGCTATATCATCGAGTATTTTGTTAGCAATTCTTATTGTGTATTTACCAGAAACTAAAAATAAAAGCGTTCAAGAAATTGAACAACATTTTGCTAAGAATCCCGCGTTTTTAGAAGAAAATAAGACGATTCATAAAGAACGTGAATTAAATAGGTTGATGTAAGTTAATTCCCATTGTAAGAGTAATTATAATTAATAATACTGTTATAATTAATAAATTCTTTAATAAAACAAAGTATTACAATTATTTTACTGATTCCTTCAAAATTTCAAGTAGCAAAAATCTTATACAAATTATGTACGCATGTATGTATGTAAATTATATAACAAATTATCTTTAAAGACTGGTTTTAACAGAAAGTTACCTGTATATTTAAATTTGGGGGTGATCTGTGATTTAAATAGATAACTTAATATAATGGGTTAGTTTCCTTCCTTGAAATCGTGTAGGTGTGTAAGTTTAATTTTATGTAATCTAATGTTTTTAGAATTGAAAATATTGCTAGCCTTCGCAGCTTCGGTTTAATTAGTACAAAAGAGTTTTTTCATAACTACGCACCTGTGTTATTAATTACACAATTGTTATTACGCAACTACATAATTATTTTAAACCTTTATGCACCCATAATCTACATTAGTTAATTATTGTATTCATTACTTGATTGGGATTAATCAAGCCAAAACATGTTTTGTGTTAATTTTCACTAAGTTGCCTGACTCCTTAACTTGAACTCCTTAAAATGGAGAATTTTAAATGCTCGTATACAAAAATATTTGCAGATGTCGGTGTTGAAATAAGTGACTATAATGTGAATGATTGGAAACCTTTGATGCGACAGGTAAATCATATTTTAAAACATTTCAATCCTATCCTAAATCTAAAAACTGTTATTCACATTGATCACGAAATATTATTCCAATATTTTTCTTTTTAAGTCAACGTTGGGCATTTTGGCGTTAATTAAATTGTGTAGTGTATGTTCATGTACCTACACTTAAAAATAAGTCTTTTTTTTAATGATTTGTAGTTACTTTCTTACAGTGCCTGATATCTAGTGGTGTATCCGCTCTTTATTTCCTTTTTGGACTGTTTTTGGGAGCGCCGACAGTTCTCATTGCGCAGATACAGAAAGATGTCAACTCTACAGAAACTATTAATGACGAAATGATATCCTGGCTGAGTAAGTAAGACAGTAAATGTGAAACTCTAATACAGTTACTTTGATTGGTATTTGTGCTAAGAATAATTTTTTTTTTTCAGCAACGCTTCCAGTAGTCAGCTCAGTGCCTTTTTTGATAATTTTGCTGTTATTATTCAATAAAATAGGAAGAAAATTTACATTACTCTTCGTGTGGAGCGTCATGTTAATTGGTTTTATAATCTTTTACAACGCCACTACAATATATCATGTGTTGATCAGCGAATTATGTGCAGGGGCGATGGCTGCCGCTACAGTAACAATCACACCTGTTATAATATCGGAGTATACTTCACCAAAGTACAGAGGCATATTTTTGGCTTTAAAATCAGCTTCAGCATTCTGGGGAATTTGGGTGTCTAACGCGATTGGAACGTTTTATCATTGGAAGAATATTGCTGTAGTTGCTTTTATATGTTCTATCCATTTAATATCATTGATAGTATGGCCAGAGTCTCCTTTCTGGTTAGCAAAGAAAGGACGATACGTAGACAGTGCAAAATCACATAGATGGTTAAAAGGAGTCGATGAAGATTCAGAAAAGGAATTAGCTCAACTTATTCGTTCGCAAAAATACGATATCAATTCAGAACTATCTGAAAATCGTAACAATAAAAGTAACTTATTAAACCTATCAAGAATAAGATCTGTTGTGACATCTCGCCCATTTTATAGACCAACTTTAATTTGTATAACCCTGTACTCGCAATATGACTTTACTGGCAAATTTGTTATTACTATGTACGCTATTGAGGTAATAAAACGTTCGTTGCCAGATCAATCTTTTGTATATAAGACTATGCTCATCCTAGATGGGGTGACTGTGTTCAGTATGTATGTGGGATGTGTTATATCTCGATACTACAATCGAAGAACATTGTTACTATTGTTTTCTGGTACTGGAATCACTGCGCTTTATATATTGTCTCCATATTTATATCTATCCACTATGTCTATTATCACGAAAAACAATATTTTCATTCTTGTGTTACTTTCAATATTTTCCATAGCCATCGGGTGTGGTCCAATGATACTATGTACTTCAATTTATGGGGAAATTATACCTCCAAGATATCAGAACTTTACTATGATTTCTGTTAGTTTATGTAACATCTTCACAGGTTCAGTTATATTAAAAATATCACCGTTTATGTTCAAGTATTTCGAAATGCACGGTTGTTTTCTATTCTTCGCTGTCTCTTCGAGTATAATCTTATGTATTTTATATTTTTACTTACCAGAAACTAAAGATAAAACTATTCAAGATATTGAGATGCTTTTCACTAAAGCAAAAGTCACGGTAGATGAAGATACGGATACTACACTGAAAGAAAATGAATGTCTTTAATAGTCCAATTAAATTAAGAAAATTTTAGTAAAAATTTAAGACTTAGAATTACGTATGTTTAATAGGTTCCTTCCTTTATGACTATACCTAAGTATTATAGGTACTAATAATTTTGTATGTTTCCAGATGTTCTGTAGATTTTGTAAGTTTATAACATTTACTTAATTACCTAATACTGAATAAATTGTATCTGAACTTTTTGTGACATTTTTTGGAATTAAAAATATTTCCAACCGATTTTTATCATTACAGAATGCCTACTGTAGTTGATGTTTTTTTTCATAAATTAAGAAACATTTAATTACCCAATACATATGTCGGTAAGTTAATTTTCTTTATGAATGAGAATTGAAAAACCTTTTTTACTTAGTTGCTAATATATGTAGGTATTTATAGGATTAGGATTAAATGAAAAGCTTCAATTATGTTTCCAAATATAATAATGTACTCGAAATTCACCTTACCCAGTCCTTCGCAATAGGTATAATAATTAAAACTAAGTACTTATTACAATAAATCACAGCGATTCAAATCAAATCATAGATTTATGAGCTAAATTTAAATTAATAAAAATTTAAATAGAAGTACATTCATGATTAGCTATGGAATTTATTAGCCAACACTGGAGCAGCGTGGTGGCTTCTGCTTCCATGATAAGTGAGAAATTGAAAAACTAAGTGTCCATTGCCCACAAATACATTAAACCAAATGTTTGTTCCTTAAAAAAATATGTTACATCATCTCAATTAACAATAGTGTCATTGTGTTGTTTTCACAAAATGACAAACATATTTTGTTTACTTTGAAAAAACTTGGGTAGTTAGGTTTTTTTTTCAATGTTAAAAAGTATATGTCATTTATTTAAAAAAAACATGCTTTTAGTAATCGAAACTAGTAGTTGTTTTGTCAATTAGAAAATATAGAAAAATTAAAGTACTTATAATAATTACTGTATGAAAGCAAAATGATATTATACCGTTAGGTAATTTAAAATTTTAAACTGTGTAATAAAATTTTATGTTTTATAATTATAATTTTTAATGTAGATACTTAATAATGACATTTTGTACTCGTGTTTATTGTTCCCTAGTAATATATTACCAATTATTATTGATTTTAGTAACATATAATAATTATTATGTCAAGGCAAGATAAAATGATATGTAGTCTATGTTTCAAATAAAATTATGAGTACCTACTTGTCTTAAATATTTGTGACAACAAAAATAAAAACGCACAATTTTGCGGAATTTGTCTTATATCTTTAAAATTTTTTTTTACTTTCAATCATACCGCAATTCAATATGTACTTTATTTAATTTATTCCTTTAATTACGTACTTATTCAAACAAAAATTAAATACATTTTAATGTCAATACAATTAACAGTTTTGATTACATTTATTAGTCATATCCACTTAAAATTATTTAAGAGCTCACATTTTAAATGCAAAATACATAATTAAAATAAATAAGGTACTTTTGTTTAAACTCTTAATTGTTACTTACACCCGTCACACTTTCGGTTTAAAAACTGTTTTCAAAACCATTTTTTTAGCTATTAATTATCTTAAATAGACGTTCTTTACTCAATACTTTAAACACGAATGTCAAAGCTCGTTCGAGTATTACGTAATGCAATTTGGGGGGGAGAGGGGTGTGTTATTAAATGTTATGATGCCTTATAGAACAACGCGTAATGTAACATTGTTTCTCTATATTATTAAAAAAACTAGGGTATATAATTCTCCTAAGTCGGGTTTTTAGGTAAAAATGATCATTTTGGTGTAACTTACGTTAAGGCACGTTGCATGGAGGGAGGGAAAATCAAAAATGTTCAAAAATTGCGTTACGTAATACTTGAGCTCTCCCTAATGTAGATTGAAATAATCTATTTGTTTATAATCTAGGAGAAGTCACGTCTGAAATGACAATACAAGGTTACGTCGTATTGGCAAATTCAATAAAAACACTGAAAACTAAAATACGAGTACCTACATGGAATCGTAAAATCAGATCAACATAATTTTAGGAAATATCTGTAAATTAAAAAAAAACATTTTTTAAGATATCTAGCAACCAAACCTTCATTAATTTACCCTGAACCATCGAATTATTAACTATGTACAGCAATGATATTAAACAAAAAAAAGTATCCTAATACTATAAATATACTAGGTATGAAGACATCAAAAACGAACTTTTGGGTCGTTTTTCCTTCAAGGAAAAAGACGGCAAATAAAGATAAGTGAATGCAAAGTGGCGCGGAGCACTATTTTCGCTCATTTACTAAAGACCTAACATATACATATGTATGTATAATACAAAATATCATTGTTGTACAGTATCACAACTGGGCATACCAGCGTTGCCAGATTTTTTGCAGCAAGTCGGTATTTTCGAAATTTTTCAGTCAAAAAAACCAGGATTCTTATTTCGAAAACGTAACATAGAATATAATGTAATCAGTTTTTAAAAAAAAAAACGCCAAAACCATGACGTCTAGCAACGCTGGGTCTATATAACCTTTTTAATTTAAATAGTCTATTTAGATTTGCTTACAAATCGTTTTAAGGTGAAATACGCGAGTATTCTGACTACGATCACTTCAGCAAACAACACTGAAACATCTAACCAATAGTTGTCTGGAGTGAGATCTAGCTGTTTGATGATTTCTGAAGGATACCTGGAAATAAAACATTATTAATAATTTTACAGTCATTATTAAACTGTGTAACTGTAAATTAACAGAAAAACAAAAATCCCGACTGATCAAATTATGAGACAAAGACCTCCTGATTATGATGTAAGTACGAAAAAAAATCTTTGCTTCGAAAAAAAATTTATAAAGATATTAATGTACAGAATTGACTGCCATGTAGTTACAATAGTGTAGGTATTATTCCATCACTTAAAGATTGTAACTGATAATGATACATTCGTTTTTCAAAATCAGATTTTATTTTAAGAAAAATACAACAATATTTTTTTACGTCTTGTAGGCCCAATTTTTTAATGGAAAATAATTATAAATGTTAATCCTACTGGCAACGCACCATAAAAATATAATGATCTAAATTCAAAATTATAAGAATCTTTGGTTAGGTCTTGACAACTCACTGACAGAGTTGTCCAGAAGATTTTGGAAATCAATACAATAATTATAAAATATTATAAGGAGTGGTTTAAAGATACCTATCTATTTAATTTATTAACTGGAACACTCAGGAGTCCTGCCAGTCGACTGGAGGTATAATTCGTCGTTGGCAAGGTAAGTGGGTTTGATTTTCCTAGTCGAAGATTCCCTTTCACATAAGGGTTCGGCCTTCTGGATTATTCTTAGACGTGCAAACGCCGTGTGTGGTTACTATTTACAAGTAACTCACCACCTACCGCAATATAGACTAACAGTAGTTAAACTCATAATATGTACTTCAATAACGAATTTATTCTGAAACACTTCCGAACAGGAGCCGAAAACCGTTTCACTGAACAGTGCCTGTGTGCGTTGTTCACACACTCACAACGGAGTCTAACTACTGTGAGACGGTATTACCTATTATTTTCTATACTGTGCTCTCACCTCATATGACAATATAGTTTCTCAGGCGGACAGGCAAGCGGCTGTCGTCCATACGAGTAAGCAGTGAGAACGAGCGCCTCGAACCCATAGCGAAGGAAAGAGAGGTAAGATACGACGCGCATCACCGCGTGCATGTGTGTGTACATCACGAGGAAGCCCGCGTACACTATCATCGCGCATGTCAACAACGCGCCGATAAACGTTCCGTTCTACGGAGGAAAGTAAGCTTTATCAGTTTGATAATAAAGTTTAAAATTAAAAAAGTTGAGTCTAAAAATTTTGACAGTATTTAAAAAAAAATTCATAGGCTGTCACTTTCACAATGAAGACGAACGCAATGACGCATCGTTTGTTGAAATCTATCAAGCCGTTTGAGCTGTAGAGCTTGTCAAAGTAATGGACATACACACTCCTTCTTCTGCATATGGCTCTACTCCTCAGTGACGAGAAAAGAACCTTACTCAGTATTGGCCCTTAACGGGTTAAGGAGTTAATTGGTTGAAAAAAAATACGATTATTATTCCAATACTTATAGGCACTTACAACAGGGTTGACACAAGTGCCAATGACGTTGCCAATGGCATCTGCCAGTAGCGTGATGATAGCCAGTACTAGCACGAACATGGCGAATCGAGTAGGGTCTTGTGGCTGACCAGTTAGAAAATATGACGGCGCTGCATAGATAAAGCTGTATAGTATCTGAAAAAAAAAGTGAATAAAGTCATTAAAAAAAAATAATGACTGCTCAAAACAAGGTAGTATAAAAAAAGACTGATCTCAAGAACAGTGGTTGTTAACCTTTTCAATATTGTTACACTTGTGATTTTGGAAAACTGATTTTACCCTGTCTTTAAAATGTTATTAACACAAACATTACAAGTCACTTACATACTTAATTCTTTTTTTTTTATTTTACGATCCTAATTATTAGGTCCTTGGTTACCCCCGTAAAATATCAGATTCACCCCCGCAGGGGTTATTGCCCCTAGATTAGGAACCAAAATTTTAAGAGGGTATCACAGAAATGAGCAAACATACATACAAATACATACGTATATCGAAAGACATAACCTAAAAAGTACGTAATCATACCTCAATAGTTTATTTAGATCGGCTTACATTCCTGTGTATGTTTAACAAACAGAATTCTAAAAACTTGATAGTAAATAAACAGTCAATAACTTGTAAGTCAATAATCCATATCGGAGACGGGATAATGAGTGATTATTAAGCAGTAGGTACTTGGATAATTAGTGGAGTTGACCTCATTAGCTTTATCTATCTTAACCGCATATTAGCTATTGCAATGCTTGTAACACATTAATATACATTCTGAATATTAATAATGGCCGCGTGTACCACATAACACAATATTTCAAAAGGGCCTCTTTGTTTTAAACCCTTGTTACAAATTACTAGGTCCACTAATATCTTAGATACTTTAAACTTTCTTGAGATTGGTACCTAATTATTAACAAGCTTTACTCACTTATAGACCCTTAGTAGGATTCCTTGTGCCGTTGGTACCATAGACAATACAGATAAGACACACTAACACATACCCAGTATGGCAACAGTAAATTCATCATTCCAATTTATACCTCCATGGGAATCGAACCCAGGATACATTGAACGGCGGGTAGTCCGGTAACCATTGCGCACTACGCGTCAAGTCATAATGTATGTTATATAAATTCCACGTGAAAGTACATTTTTTTGTAAATAAAACCATGATAAATCGATTTTTCGACCCAAAATACCTGTGATCAAATACATTTCTTGGCCACTTTCGCCATCGTATTCTCCAATACGAATAAATGTATACCTATTTATATGATAAACCTATAATTACATAAATAAAGCGAAAATATTTTATACAAATATTTTCTTTAAATTATACGGGGTTAATTTTAATTAGCGCATCACCCTTTGCAGGCAGCTTCTCCACATCAATCCCAACAACATTTGTTCTACCACTTTTTGAAATTAATAAATTTTAAAATTTAAATTTTTTCATACAAAATTAATGTGTTGCTTCTGAACTAGGATTGCTCTGCGCATACGTTGAATGAATGCGGGCGGCGAGGTAGGGGCGCTCGGGAGTTGCCATTTTAGCTACTTCTTGCAAAATACAGAATAATAAATAACAGAGGGAGCAAACATTTTTTTGTTTATTGTTTTTTTTGGTTATTTATCGAGCTATGTAAAAAGTGGTAGAACAAATGTTGTTGGGATTGATGTGGAGAAGCTGCTTGCAAAAGGTGATGTGCTAATTAAAATTAACCCTGTATTATTACTCTATTAGAAGGTATAATTTTTAATTGACTTACTTGTAAAGGTATGTTAGTAATTAATATTGCGGCATAGTAGGTCTTGAGATTGTACCAATTGTTGAAGTTTTCTTTCTTCAGTATACCCAACTCTGATGGAACTGTAACAGAATAGAGAAATCGATAATTAAGTATAGATAATTTAAATTAAAGAGTCGGCAATAAGTGAAAGATAGTTAATGTAAGTAATAGATCAATTTAGTATTAATTACAAAAGCAATTAATAATGCTACACACTCATAGCCTTAGGGGCAGTTCAAGTATTACGAAACTCAGTTTTGAGGAGGACCAGTTTTGCAAAATGTTATGATACGTTACTTAAGTGGGAAAGGGGGTTAGATTAGACATCGCGTTATGTAACATTATTTTTTATTAACAAAAAATTGAGAATATAAATCTTCAAACTCGGCAAGATGGCAACATTTGATATAAAAATGGTCATTTGTGTTACGTAACGATTAGGGAGCTGGAGGGGAGGTTACAGAAAAACGTTACGGTGCGTTAAATGCAGGAAGGGGGGGGAGGTAGAAAATCTTCAAAATTGCATTACGTAATAGGTGTTATTAAGAATAATTATTTGTTGTTAATTCCTTAGTGTAGGAATTCATTTTACAAACTATTTACTCGAAAAAAATATATTTTGAAATAAAAGATAATTTAACTAACTTACATTTAAGAACTGCCGGCATCATCGAAGTATAACACAGGTAGGCGGCAGATATAATGAAATAGGAGAGATTACTAAACGTCTTAGAGGCATCGCTTCCGGCATTCTCGTAGACTAGTCCTAAAAGTACTCCTATCACTAAATGCATCACTACTTTTACGTGTGATGTCGTCTGAAAAAATAGAGTTTTATTGTTAATAAGTGGTATTATCATAACTACTACTGTACTGTTCATATTTTTAACTGGTCCTATTTAGCAAGATCTTTTTCATAAACCTAGTAACGGATATCATACATTTTCATGTTATTCATACTTTTTCAGTCATATTTAAGTGACTCATCACTTCAATAGTACATACTCTTAGTTAATTGTTCATAAAAACTGCTTTGAAAATAAATATTTTTGTTTTAAAGCAACTTAAAAAACGGATTATAAAATGACTCATGCCATAATTTCTGCAAAAAAACATTTCAGACACAGGGAGGTTA
>LGAG01001113.1:106865-117963 GCA_001278395.1 Lerema accius | reverse complement strand
CCCAACTTCAATTTTATTTTATTGCATTGATGATTTACGAGTAACGTTACTATATATTTTTTGGTCTGAGATAGTACCTTGGTATGTCTTGCCTTGTATCCTGAAAACTTGTTTAGTTAAAGTGTATTTTATATGTATCATTTAGTACAACCGGTTATTAAATTAGTAATCGATTATCGTTTGATAGAAAAAAAGTGAATACCAAAGTGGATTAAAATTATCCTGTTTTTATACAAAAATATTTTTTGTGTTGCTCATCCGGTTTTTTTTCCTTCCAGTCGACCTTAGCTTACTTAGATTTAAGTACATAATAATTATGTATCTGTCTGTCATAAAGCCGATGATTTGATAGGTATTATCTATCGAGATAATAATTATGGAATGATCATAGGATGAGATTCTGATAAATAATTAACTATTTTCATTGCAATAATGCAAATGCATGTAAATAAATTACTATGTCATATATTTTTTTTAATAATTATATAATTTATGTCGAAAATTTATTGCGTTAAAGCTGTTTTCTGAGAAGAAATAAATACTTTAAATTTGAATTATTTTTTTAATTATTTTGGGGATAAAACGTGCCTGCGCACAACTTTTAAACAGAAATAAAAATCATAGTATTCACGTAGTATCACTAAAAGATAGGAACTCACTGTAATCAGCAGGGTTGTGATAAATTGGACATTGCAGCCCAACTGATGCGAAGTATGGAACTGTGTTATCACTAGTCCCACTGTAGATACACATACCATCTGCTAATACGTATACCTGAAATAAGATAATAGCATAGCTTCAACCCTTTAACCCTTAACTCTCTCTTTATTACTGAATCACTTTAATATCTTAGTTAAATATTCACAAAAACTGCTTCGAAAATAAATGTTTTTGTTTTAAAAATAAGACAAGTAAGAAGACGGAATTTATAATTTTTCATTACATGCTTTTAGCTTCTTTTAATTACAGAAATACACATCCTACTCATGCCTTTGATGGAAGTAATGTCAAGCAATTTTACAAAATGTAAATTCCATTCCGCAAGATATTTTTCCTTCCATTAAATGTCATGCATTTTCATGAGGTAGTTTGCAATTTATAATTATAAATGCAATTATAAATAATTGTCCTCTTAGCTGCCTCAATGGTGGACTGTGGTTTCTATACCTCACACTGTGAGGATACTCGAGCCCAGCAGTGGGACAGTTCTAGGTTGTTATGATGATGAAGAAGTAGTTCTTCTTACCTGGTCAAATATCTTGTAAAGAGAGGCCGGCGGCTGATGAATGGTACAGATTATAGTTCGTCCGTTCCGAGCCAGGTCTTTTAACATTCCAACGCACTGGGCTGAAGTCATGCTGTCCAAACCTCTGTAAAGTAAAAAGAACGCCTAAAATATGGGGTACAAGCGTTCTGTTTTGGTTTCTATAAAAAAAATAGCCGTGACTTAAACTGGGCTGTGTAGTGTGGCGTGGTTGTGCGACGGCTCTTCCCTTACTTTTTTTTCATTGTTCTCATTTAACGTAATTATTTGATCCTTTAGCTATCCAGTGGTATAATTTAATTGTGGATGTAGAGGATACATTGAAAAACAAAACGCCAAACTGTATCCCCTTTGTTATCATTAGGTTTTTAGGACTGTCCCCGAATGATAGCAAATTTAAAGACGTATTGACGTCAAAAAAGCATTTAAAAATTAAATATATTCAACTAGTAAAATACGATAGACATACTAAGCTAGCACGTATGTAATGTGCCCTGCAATATAATAGAACTTTAGAACTTTTGCCACTAGCGACATCTATTTAATTTTCATTTTATTCGTATTATTTAAAAGTATTAATGTTAGGAATGAAAGTCTTCCTTGACCCTCGATTCGACAAAAGGAAAAAAAGCGCAAAAATGAAAGGAAAATAACAACGTATAAGAATAATATCATTTTAAATTAGCTGACAAGCAGCCAGTTATCTTAATAGAATTTATAAATTCCGTAATTGTTAAGATAATTCAAATAAATTTATTTATGAGGAGTGCAATTACTTTTAATTGCATCGCATTTCCTACGATACAGTTTTTTTAGTGCGTCCTCTTCGAGCGATAATATTATTTTTATTTTTAGCATTGTTGTGTAGCATTTGCATGAGTAAAGTAGTAATAAAGAAATCCTCCAATTCCATAGCTAATATTAATTAGTATAAAAACAAAAAAAATCGAATGCTAAAACTGGGTTAGGGGTCATAATGAAATAACTGTAGCCAATAACACATCTTATTCTGAAAATTGTCCAGCTATTTAGTTTGTAAGGTCAAAAAAATGGACACACATATATATACGCTAGAAAAACATTACTCTCCTTCTGGTGTAGTCGGTTAAAATGGACAATAAAATGCATTTAACTGCCTAGTTACTTACGTAGTTGGTTCGTCCAAGTATAATACTGGTGGGTTATCTATTAGTTCCACTGCAATGGATAATCTCTTCCTTTGTCCACCCGATAGATTGCAACAACGTGTGTTCCTCGACCCTGAGAGTCCTAACGTGTCCAATAATTCTGTTATCTGTAATTACAATTATCATTATACGCCGTAGAAATATTACGTAATGCAATTAGGGGAGAGTCTTGTAAAAAGATATGATACGTTACATATACTCGTAAGTGATTTGGGGGAATAATCCCCTACGTAGGTGACATTTTCTATTATTATTAGAAAAAAAATTGGGAATATAATTCTTGTAACTCTGCAAAATGTCATTTTTAGAGAAAAATGGAGATTGTGTTACGTAACGTTTAGGAAGGGTTACATGGAGGGGGGGGGAGGTTCAAGTCTTTATAAAATACTTGAACTCATAATTGATTGGTTGGTTACACCCTTGGTGTTGCTAATGTCCATGGGCGACGATCACTTACCATCAGGTGACCTGTCTGCTCGTTTGACCAGATAAGGAAAAAAAAAATTGAATTCTCGATTGTGATTTGAGTGTTTTTAGTTTTAATTTAATTCGTTTCATTTAGTTTTAATTTAGTTTTAGGTTTAATTAATTAGATTCTCAAACAATATTATTAAGGTTTACCTACAGTACAAAGAAATACAAAGGGCAATGGACCTTTAACCATAGGTAACCTTCAGTACGTTATAAGTTCTTCTCTAATTAATAAATTACTTCTTCGTACGATACATCTGTTGTATTTACCGACAAACCTGACCTATAAGGCATTTGTTCACGGCCAAAACCTATGAGTGTACAACAATAGATAATTATGAAATTTTAAAAAGAGTTTGATTTGAGTAAGGCCATAGGAGCACAGACCCTTTCGAGGCCATAGTTTTTGTGGATTGTTGTTAAGAATTAAGAAGAACGGTAGGAAACTGGAATATTAACGTAGGGCTAAAAAAAATGATTGACGTGACGACCTTGTTCATATTTTGACTTCCTAATAAAAATAATGCCCTTGACAAATTACTTCGTACCCAATTATTATTATGTATACAAAAAAGAAGTTTATAATTATGTACATTGTACTATTTATTATTGACCTAATTAGCACGCATATCTATTACGTAAACTTTGTAACGTACATTACACACTATCGTGTTATTCACACTTTTCCAACAATGTTTAAGTGATTTTGTTATTTGAATATCACATTTTGCTTAAATATTGATATTTATACCTCGTTTTTTTCGTCGTGATTTAAAAGGTAAACAACCTTACAGTGTCTTTTTTATGTAATTATCGATTTAAAAATAAGACGGACACAAATAAAAAAAAGAATAAACAATAATTTAATGTTAAAATAAATTTCTGTATACTTCTACATATTTTTTTAATTAATGAAATAAATAAAAGTTGTGCCAAGATTGTTTACCTTTTAAATCACGACGAAAAAAACGAGGTATAGTATATGAATGTTTTTGTTTTAAAATAAGACAAGTAAAAAAAAACTCATTATAAACTTAATCATAGTAAAGATGCATGCAATATAACGCAGATTATTTTTCTTAGTTGTTTACTAAGAATGTTTTTAGTTGTTTACTAAGAATATCTTATTATGAAATATTGTAAATTTAATATTTTTTTGAGTTGTAACACTATTGTCGGTCGTTCGTATATCTCGCTTACCACTGTGTCTTTTAATTTCTTCGTCAACGTGTTCCCAAGTTTAACGTCAGCTGCAAACGTCATCAATTCTGATACAGTAAAGAGTGGATCCAACTTGTCATCTTGCATGATGTAGCAGGATTTCTTTTGATATGTGTGTAAAGACTCATGTGAGCCTCCTTTACCGAACTGGCATGTCGCATCGCCTACTCTGACTGTCCCTGTGACGCCAGCTGTGCTGAAAAAAAAAAGAATATGAAAAGAAACTGGCCATGTACGATTCCAAACCATTAACCATCGATCAATGACACGAGATGTCCTATATAATTTGTCCTTAATCGTGGTTCTTTATAATTTTTATGTTATAGATCGTCGATCAGCGAATTTTATATGCAACTTAATGTAGGTACCTACAGGTACTTATCGAAAAGCTATACTTAAATTGCTATTTCGGACATTATTTTATCAACTTTTACAGACAATTGCGGCATTGTGAAACATTAACATTGAGTGTGTTATAAGTAAATTAAACAAAATATAGAGTCACTCTTTAACTGCGCCTGTATTTTTGAACACGTATTCTTGTACATGATATGATATCCAATTGGTAAAGAGGGTTCCATTTATTTTTATTTTTTGGTGTTGTCAAAATCATTCGGTAATTGGCTAAAAATGACAAAAAATATGGGTATAATAAATAAAATAGATCGAAGCCACCATCGGTAAAATGTACCTAATTTTACTGAAATTTAACAACGAATACTTTTTCTATCTATAAAAGGTAGTTTTCAAGAGATACAGTTCTGAAACGGACGGCAAAAAGCTGGAGTAGCTAAGTACCTACCTATAGGTTTACTGAAACTTTTTACAACTAAAGTTTCTTATAAAACTACATAAATCTGAAAGTGCTATTGGGGCGAGAGTCTGGTTACTGTTTCAAATACCTTTTTCGCAGTTGAATTAATATGTTTCTATACCTTTATTTCTTGATGCTTCCGTCAAACTGGTTCGAAACTAATACCAAGCATGTGTGCACACGTGATCATATTGTAAGATTAGATAGACAGGACAAACAAGAAACGCTTGTAAACACGATTTAATAAAAACGTATGCCTCTTCCGCCGAAATTGTTATGATACGTATTTTTTATGCCGAAAGCGGACAAACGAGTGGAATTAACTTGTACATGTAGTACATACGTAGTGTTCCGTTATCTATGAGATCTAAACCTCAAAGACATCGCCGATTAGCCGGCTAACTAAGGTGTGGATATCCACGCCACGTATATACGTGGGATGGGTTTTATTTTTCTGCAGGATTTACTCCCTCATCACTATTAGTACATTTCTAAAAAAATATCTAACACTGTTAGTCTATCTCTAAAAAAAATATTTAACACTATTAGGCTATTTCTAAAAAATGTACTCAATACAAAACAGCGGCACATATTATACAAATTTTGAAAATAAAATTTAAAATACCTATCTTAAATACCTATGCAAAGTGATCTCTGTTTAGGCTACTTTTGCGGGGTTTTCTTCTAAACTACTGATCAGATATTTTTTTATTGATCAACTTATTATACGCTAAAATAAGTAGGTCGCCATTTTTAATTTATTTAAATACCTCTTTTGTAAATTTATAACGTTTTTTTTTTCGTAATTCATACTCGTTAATCGCGGTGAATCCCTTCTGGCGTCCAGTAACGTTAGGCACAATCGCGCAAGGTCATTCACGTATGAGTACCCCCTTAAGAAATAACAATAGTTTAATAATTAACTTATCCATATTAACAAAGTAATAAAAATAAAAATTAAATTTAAAGAAAAGCCAGATTGTTAACGAAACTTGTGCTGAATTTAACGGAGATAAATTTTATGGCATTCCATTATGTTATCCGTGAAGCCATTCAAGAGGTAAACTACGACAAAAAAACGGACATACATGATACATAAATACATTCAGACATAACACAGTCACGTAAAAAAAACGATGATTAATTTGATTACAGATGCTTTAATTATACAATCGTCGGTATCATCGCAAGCATAAATAATAATAAGTCGCCTATTAAT
The DNA here is from genome assembly GCA_001278395.1 of Lerema accius. Taxonomy (NCBI): domain Eukaryota; kingdom Metazoa; phylum Arthropoda; class Insecta; order Lepidoptera; family Hesperiidae; genus Lerema; species Lerema accius. The sequence goes on along the minus strand of LGAG01001113.1, from coordinate 111,787 downwards.
ATTTCGTTGCAAAAAAATTACTTGCATAAAAATTCACAGCAACTTCTGTTTAATTGCTGTTTTGTTTCAGTCGGAAGCACAGAGCAATGAATGTATCTGTTACCGGAAGCGCAAACTGATAACACGAATAAAATACGATCATAACTCAAAATAAAGAGACTAACAATAGTAGGATAAAACCTCATGAACAACTTCGTTTTAATGCACACGCTCGGCGCGCACATATTTTTACAAGCTTTTATTTAGTTTTACCTGTCCCGGTGTTTATAATCAAATCTTGCAAGCTATAGCTTTCACTAACTTCCCGTTGTGCAATTGAGCTAAGATTTTACACACTGGTCCAGACCTGACGACAATGCATGTTTATAATAAGCATGATGTGATATTGCTACCAGGATTGGCTCTAGACGATTGAACTCCTCAACGGATAACAGTAGGGACTTGAAATTTTGCACTTTTTAACTTTTTATTTTCAAGTAATAAAAGCTTGTTTAATTAAAAAAAAAATTTCAAACATTAGCTTGTTAATGCACACACATGAATTTTACTATTGTTAGTCTCTCTATAGTGATCATAATCACCTTAATTAATTATTCTGTTTGTCTAATAGCAGAAAACTGTTGATTTCGGCATCGATACAAATAGCTTTATGTTGAAAAACATATTTATGTTATAGAAATACTGGTTTTTATATCTTTGATTTATTAACCAATAATTATATTGTTCTATCACGTAGCTAAAAGTCAGCTACTCTCTACATTTTGTTACATCCCTTTTGGATTACATTCAAATTCATATCCTTATAGCAGTATGGAAGACTTACTTCAAGATAAGATGTTCTTTTTATTTCGACCATTGCCCCCTTTAATGATTAATTATTTTGTACCATCCCCCGAAGTTATTGTTTAATGTTCTTATTTACTTTTAATATCCATGTGAAGTATTAATAAAAACCCCCGCATTTTGTCTACGTTGTGCTACCACCTTGTAAATCCCAAATCGTTAACTTTGAATTTGAGAAAGATTATTCTAGATCAATTTAGACTTCGACAAGTGCTTCGTATGTCAGTAACCTTTAGCGTTTTATTATTGAGATACAAAACACAAAAAGAAATAGGCGATATTATACATATTTTTTTGGATGCAAGATACATTTGCCGAGGCCCGCTTCGCGTGCAAAAAAGCATTTTATAAAAAGTAAAACTGACTAATACCATATCAGACTACGTGCTATGTAGGGTTCAGTAAATTAAGGCAGAAATATCTAAAGAACCTCTGATGGTGTTGATAAATGATCATAATACAACTAAAGGAGACGGCCCTAAAGTTCCCCGAATAGAAATTACAATGTACACAGATCTGTTTGTTTTAGTTGATTTTTAATAATAAAATTAATAATTGTGAACAAAGTACCATGCATAATTTCATAGCAGATTTGGAGATACAAATAAAATAATTTAAATCATATTGCATCCACAAAGTTCGGAATAACATTGCCAATTATAATAATTATAATAATTTTGGGCCGTGTCCTTTTTGTTATTAATTCTATGTAACATATATTATGCTTGTTATTATTTCTCAAGGCTAAAGGTGCACTAATTTAAGATCTTTCCAGACCATTCCGTTGTTAGTGGAAGTTTCCATTCTTTGATTGTCTGTTATTTTTTATAAATCAAATTATACATCTTGTTTCAAACCTTATTATAATTAAAATAACAAGTTATAATGTCCATCATAAGTAAAATGAATCCTAAGTATATATCTATGATGGATCGCATTTTAACTGGTCCTAAATTATCCAAAGTAAATCTAGTCGTTCGATATGATAATTAGTGCGTGAATACCAGATTCATTAAGAAGTATAGATAATAATTACATCAAGTATTCTTAGCGATTTTTAGAGGATGAGATGTCGTGAGATTCGACTCAACCTTCTCCTTGTCCGCCAATCTCATCAAGATTTTTCAAAATATGTATTTCTAGAGCTGAATAGATGCTTTATCTATAATTGCTTTTAAATTTATTTTTACCATCTCGCAATATTATTGTTACCTGCAGAAGACATGATATTTGCCGGACACTTTCTTGTCAAAGTAATATTCGATGAGATTCGGCTCGACTCCCCTTTCCCCTGATTACCTCATTTCATTAACAGTCGTCTCCTAACAAGCATAACAACTCATTCATTTTTGATGGATTCATTATGTCTTTGTTTTCTTTGTGTTTAAACTACCTATCTACTTTCTTAATTACCAACGCAATTACCTTAAATGTTACTGATAGACTGATACTCATTAAAATATTAGGTAAAAAAATGTTTGTACCTTACAAAATGTTAAATGAAAAAAGGTTTAATGCTATAAAAATTCTCTACACTCAAATCTCGAGATATAGGAAAATAACCATGATAATAAAGATAAGTTTATTATCAAATGGCTCGTCTGTTTGTTTCCTATTTTATTTATTTATTTAGAGACACTTACATCTAACATTACAGGATATAATGCCCTTATTTGTTAGTGTAGGAAAGATAAGCAATATCTACTTGATATGAATTAGGTGACATGAAAATTTACAGCAGTGATCAAATCCCACGGTATGCACCTAAAATTTAAAAAAATATGTACGTATTAGATACTAATTATCACTTGCTACGGTAAAGGAAAACATCGTGAGGAAACCTGCATACCTAACAATTCTCCATAAAGTTCTCAAAGGTGTGTGAAGTCTGCCAATCCGCACTAGGCCAGCGTGGTGGACTATGGCCTGTACTACACTGTGAGAGGAGACCCGAGCCCAGCGGTGGGACAGTTATGGGTTGCAATAATGATGATGACATGACAATTTAAACTGGTAGTACTTACGAAAATCCAGTGAGAGCGTTTAGTAGAGACGATTTCCCAGCTCCTGAGGGTCCCATAATGACTGACAGCTCACCGGATTTGAACAATCCCGACACTCCTTTCAGGATGGTTTTTGTTTCTAAACAAACAGAAACATTTTTCATTAATTTATCAGTCGATGACAAAAGCTTTGCTTGACTGTATGGTGATAGTGAATATGGCAAACGACAGTTATGACAAATAGGGTAAATAAAGGGCGATCACGATAAGCGAAAATGATAAGGAGTCTCAACTATTGTAATATCGCTTAGTTTACACTATATCTGTTTTAAACCTTTAAACAGAAAATAAGATAAAACTTTGTAAAATAAAACAATTCCCGAATCAAGTAAGCACAAAAAAAATTTTGTTTAAAAACAGTAATTACCTTTATAATCAAAATTACCTACCTACTAAGTTTAATATGCAACGGTTCGTTTGTTTTATTATTACACCAATTTTTCTTTGAAACAAGTTTTTATTTTTTTTAAAGAATAGGGTTGTCTGACCCAAATACAAATAAAGTTCTAAATTGTGGGGATTTTGGTAGTATTTTTATAACCCTAAATTCTATTCGATCGCTTATAGCCCAGTGAATTCCTAGATCTAATTTGATTAACGAAGTTAAGAAACTGCGGGTGCGGTAACTGCGGTAGAATAGTGGATAGATGACAGTTAGTGGTAAAAATAGCTTACTCCCAAAAAAAAAAGAACGAAATGTATACAGATACATTCTCGATTCTGTGGTTTTACTTGTGGAGTGAACTTATCTGCGAAACAAGGGGTGGAGGTTAAATTCCTGGTAGGAGGAAAATATTTATACGAATATTTTCAATAAGTATTTATTCTCGGGCCATAGGCGTTTGTTAATTATTTATGTTGTCTCTAATATCGTAGCAATCTTAATGAAGTAGTAGTGTATGTTATCATATAATTTATCATTTATTTATCTAACAACCCTAGTTAGCAACTAGAATCATAAAACGAATCACTGTCGTTATAGTTAAGGATATTATTATTCTTCGTCATAAAATCATAAAACGCAAAATTAAAACTAAAACTGTGGATATTAGATAAACTTTTATTGCGATGTAACTGAAATAATATTATCTTTAATATTACGCAACAAGAAACAATAAAGTTAATAAATTTTAATTGTTAGTTGTTTGTTATATAAATATATTATTATATTATTTTTACGGAGCATTTTTGTGCCTTATTTCCACAAAATATGTCTATTTTACCAGAGAAGGGTAGCTGATGTTTTTCGATATAAATTGAAATATGTTCGATATCATTGGATTTATCTTCATTCTGGGACCGATAACGGCTACATATTTTGTATTAAGGCATACCCAAACCCCTAAAAATGTTTAGCAATTAGCAAAAACGTACCTATCTGTCCCCGCGGATTAACAAGCCAAAATTTATATACAGACTTGAAAACTGTATAATATCATATTACATTATCTAGTTTTTTTTAGTATTCTTTGTCTCGTGTTCTATGTGCATGCTCATTATAATTTTTATACACTTAAATAACATAATTAATTCAAATGACATTTATTTTAAAGTTTTTTACTCAACTGTGGGGGGAATGTTATAATATAAGCGTGTGATGTTATGAAATCGTTTATTCAATTAAACACCAAAAAAGAACAGTTAGGTAGGTACAACACATCAGCTTTATAAAACATACAAATCGCACATAACACAGCGACAGCCACGGCCGGACTCTGTCGCTGTGTTATGTGCGATTTTGTATGTTTTATAAAGCTGATGTGTTGTACCTACCTAACTGTTCTTTTTTGGTGTTTAATTGAATAAACGATTTAATAACATCACAAGCGTATTTAATATAAAATGTATTGTATATGTACTCGTGTATGTAAGTAGGTAAATCTTACTTCATTGAACAATTTAAAAGTAGGTATTGCTCAATTATTTAAAGAAGGGAACTGTCAAAATTGTGGGTGGAGACAATAATTCGACGTAAGGAGAGCAAAAAACGAACTGCTTTCGATCTATTTTTATTAT
>LGAG01001113.1:67809-93260 GCA_001278395.1 Lerema accius | reverse complement strand
TCCCCTCCCCCCGAGGGGGGCTCCATCGCTCGTTTGAGTGAGCCACAGACTAGTGCGATTCCCTAATACCTGATTGTAGGACTGTGTATTATTGTTTTACACTGTACATATAGGTACATTGAGAAGGCGTAACACGCGACAATTATTCAACCGTTCAGTTGCGGGCAAAAATGTTTTCAAGCGCTTGAATCAATGGTTACATGTTATTTATGTGTTCACATAAGTGGAACTAATTCGCGTTTAGGTACTTATTATTTTGTGTTCAATGTCATATTTTTTTTACTGCGGAAAATTAAGTTCATTATTTTGCACTTTTGCTATTAATTAGATTAAAAATAGTAATTATAATATACTATACGCACTATAAATTTAAATCGTTTATTTCGTCTTACGAACTAATAGCTCACGAAACGAACGTTAAAATTTAAAATAATATAATTGTGGGTACCACTCACCAGCTGCAAAAAATGTTGCTTAATAAAATCGAATAAAATAAGACACAAATTGGGGAATAATCGTACTAATTACAAGCTTTTATTTAGTTTCACCTGTCCCGGTGTTTGTAATGAAATCTTGCAAGCTAAATTTCACCCACTTCCCGGTGTCTGATTGAGCTAAAATTTTAGACACTGGTCCAGTCCTGATGAAAATGCATGTTTATAATAAGCATGATGTGATACTGCTACCAGGATTGGCTCCAGACGATTGAACTCGTCAACGGTTAACAGTAGCGACTTGAATTTTGAATTAACAAGTAATAAAAGCGTGTTTTAAAAATAAAACATTTTAATTTGAACTTTTAAAATTGTATTTTTTACAGAAAATGCAATACAACAGCGCTGGAAAACAGCAAGAGATGCGTACATACGATGTATTCGTAATAATACTTCAGGATACTCAGACAACCCACGAAAGAAATACGCATTTTATAAAGAACTGAAATTTTTAAACAAAAAGCAAGTATCTAATGTGGAAGAGTCTACAAATAATTGCAATTCATCTGAATCAGATAGCTCAGACTACAATGCAATAAATAATGTATTCGTGGAATGCCGAAATACAGACCCTGAAACAATAGCAGATGATGATTTTGACCAAAATCAAGAACACATTTTGGAAGTCACTGAACACGAGAGAAAAATAAAAAATAACGAAGATTTAAATAAAGAAATATTTCAAATATTTAAAGACAATGCAAAAATGTTGAAAAACGATGATTTAGCCTTCTTTATGTCTTTATTACCTGTTACGGAAAATTTTTCTATTTCGCAAAAATTAGTTTTTCGTATGGAAGTTTTGAAGAAAGCCATGGAAATAAGCGGCTGCGTTCCAGAAGATATACCAAGTTCATCAGCAACACCACATACATTCAAAAGCGATCTATCTTAAGGTACTTACTGTAGTCAACATCTCGATTTCAAAGGTAAGTATATTATTTGTTAAACTAAGTTATAGCTCATGATAAAAAAATAAAACAAAAAAGCGTAGAAAATCTATTCGAAAAACACAAATTAGCTACTTAGGTATCATATTAGTGTAAGGTTTTAAAATTAGTTTTTTCTTCGTAAAAATAAATAAAATATTGTTTAGTATAAGTTATTTTTTTGGCCTTAACCGAGGAGGCCTAAGGCCTACTTCACTGCTCCACGCTGCTCCAGTGGGGATTAGTAGACATTTTACTTTCTCATTCATAATCTAAAAGTAATCGCTAGTCAGTCTTACTACAGTTGAAAACTTAAAATCTCCACCAAAGTGATCTATTTAGTAGGTTTTTTGGAATAAGAAAGCCGTATTTTTCAACTCATTCACTTGCCAAGAGTGTTGCCTATTTACCAGTGATTATTAAAATACATTCAATAGATTTCGAAAAATAGTAAGTCTATTTTGTAATGCAATTTTTTCGATTTATACATCGATAATAAAATTACCAAGTTAAAATTTTCAAAAACATTCAATATTTGTAATCTCTATTTGGCCTCGTTACAATTTTATTATCAGGCACATTCATAATCGTAATACAAAGACATTCGTGACTAACAAATCTATTGATAATAAAGATTAACAGTCATTGACATTGGGCTAAGTAAAAAAAGTAATAAATTGACCTTGCAAAATATCTGTTTAAGTGCCTACCTACTTATCTTCCTTTATGATAATTCTTATTAATAAATAATAATAAGTGTCGTCAATATTTATAGAGTCGAAACTGTTTTTTTCATCCAGTCCAGTCTTAAAGAAAAAAGCAGAGGGATTACTTCTATCCATCTATCTAGATCTCTCTCTCTCTATAATCCGTTATTTTTAAGTTGTCTTATTGTAAAAACAAAAATATCATTCATATTCAAAGCATTTCTGTCAATATTTAGGCATTATGTAGTACTAGACGTCGCCCGCGGCTTCGCCCGCAGAAGAGTAGTTAAAAAAATATTGGATTCATCCCAAGGGAACCTAAAATCGGGATAATATATATCCTATGTCCTATTCCCGGATGCAAACTATCTGTGTGCTAAGTTTCAGATTAATCCGTCTAACGGTTAGAGCGTGAAGGAGGGACAAACATCCAAATATCGAAACATCTTTACAAACTTTCACATTTATAATATTAGTAGGATATTAGTAGGATTGAAGTGATGAAATCACTAAAAAATCATTGGAAAAGTGTGGTCAACATAAAGATATGTGATTTCCAATACAATGTTAGGTACGTTAAACTGCGTGCTAAACAGGACAAGTTAAAAGAATGGACTGTAAATTAATCACAAATGGTTTAATTAATCTCAATTACGTCTTATTGTTCGTGAACTTTAAAACAAAGATACCTAATTATTAAAGCAAAATGAAAACAAAATAATACATTGATAAGATTACAGAATATAATTATCTTGCAATCTTGCAGAATATAATATCTAAACACAAAAACATTTTAAGAACTCCTAAAAGGTTTTTTGTGGGATGTTGCAGTAGTTTTTTTCTCTTAACTCGGATTTTATAATGATAATTATTATTCATGTGCATAATGTAAATAATTTTAAATTAAAAATTCCTACTGATTATTAGTAAAACTGTGACGGAAGGGTAAATTAAATATTCTTTGGTTTGAATGAAGTTAGGTTTTTTTATCAATAAAGAGGCATTTTTTTACCTTTAATCAAAATTCTTGTTTAAACTATACCAATAAAAAACAGCTGTGGAGATAGGTATATGTAAATGAATCTTTTCTTTTAATCCCGAGTAGTGGATCAGAATAAGAATTATAAGTTTTATTATTATGGGGCTTCTGTAAAAATGATGATGACTAAATAAATGTTTTATCAGTAATAATTTCCTTATTAAAAAATATTACTTGTTAATAAGAAAAAGAACTAAAAAGTTAAAATACAAAATTTCAAGTCGCTACTGTTAGTTAACCGTTGAGGAGTTCAATCGTCTGGAGCCAATCCTGGTAGCAGTATCACATCATGGTTATTATAAACATGCATTGTCATCAGAACTGGACCAGTGTCTAAAATTTTAGCTCAATTGGACACCGGGAAGAGGGTGAAATTTAGCTTGCAAGATTTCATTACAAACACCGGACAGGTAAACTAAATAAAAGCTTGTAATAATAATAATTTTGCAATTGTTTTGGGGAGGGTATCAAAATAGGGTGACCATCCATCCGCATTTTCGTGGACTGGTCCTAGTTCTCTGGGACGTCCGGAAGGCGTCCGGGAGGTTTTCACCATACCTATTTGTCCTACATTTCGATTAATTATAAGATAAGCAATAAGTAATTTTTTCACAAAAATAGCACATTTTTTTTATAAATGTCCAGGAAATACCTAATTTCGCTCAAATATCCGGGGTGAGCGAGATTTTTTCTGGCGTCATCAAATTTAAGTTATGGCAACCTTATACCAAGGAAAATATTTCCTGAAGCTAGCAAAGGTATTATACATAATACCAGGTAGGAAATACCTAGAGTCAACATTATTAGTTTTTAAACTTCCTCCTTTTCAAGGTTTTTTAACGACCTTCCGCATTTATATACCTCCCGCATGTATTATAAAAAATCTAGTTCTGTTTGTTTATGTTTCATAATTTGATATGTTACGTCCTTAGACGACCGAAAAAATGTTCCGCGCTACATTGTATGTTGCATGCGTTCTTATCATCTTTACGATCATTGTTTGCCGTCTCGTTCGCAATCTAAAGAAAATACAACCCAATTGCGTCATTTTTTTGTTGTTACTCTTTATACATAAAAGTTCTTTTTACCCGCCTTCGTTAAAATGAAGTTAATATTTTACGAGTTAACATTTTTCGAGATGTTATCAATTTTTTGACATGATCTAGAGCCCAACCGGCTTAATGGATTTCAATACGTGTCGTAAGCTATACATATTATACATATATTTATCTTAAAGTACCCACAACTATAAAAAAATATTTTAGCTGTCATGTTTTCTAATTATTTATTACTCGTTATATGTTCATCATAATTGCGTAGACATAATATACATTATAATGGATAATAATTAATCAGAAAATTTATCAATAAAATACAAAATCTTCCCTTTATTGAGGAAAATAATACTTAAATAATGCAAATCTGCGTGTTTTCCGCCTTTGTCTCGTTTTTTTTTTAATAATAGTAGACAGGTGGTTTTACGTACCTAAGGCGCTGTCAGAATTGGTAAAAACCAGTTAGGTAATTAAAACTCGAGAACTACCTACGATCAGAGGACATTGGCATTTTAAAAGTAAAATCCTTTAAAATTAAATATCTTTTTTGAAAAGAATTTTAGCTTGTAAATTAATAATAGATTAAGTACGTAATAAACAGGTGAAGAAATTAACTTTGAATCTTTTTTTTAAGATTAATATAAAATCGTACGATTTTTAGATAGGTAGTATGATTTAATTTTTGACACATTTGATTTAATTTTTGACGTGAATACGTCTTTAAGTTTGCTACCATACAGGAATCCTAAAAATCTAATGATAATAAAATCGGGGGATGCAATTTGGCATTGTAGTTTCAAATGAATGGCTACATGTAAAATTACCTAAATTATACCTCTGGATAGCTAAAGGATCGGAAACTTAATAACAATAAGCGAGAACAGTGAAAAATCGCGCGCGGTGGAGGCGGAAGCGCTGCCACTTTAAGCTTTTATCACTTATAAATCACTTAAATAGAAATATTTTATAAAAAAAAAAATAATCCGTAACAAACACATATTCCCGTATAACATACAGCCTTGCCCATGTTGTACCCATTATTTTAATAAAATGTATTTGTTGTGTTAAAACTTAATACACTGTGTATTGCAGAATGCCGACGTGATCCTGACGAAAACTATTATCATTTATGTATTGTTAACACATTCCCAAAAACAGTCAATGTGCTATTTGAATCTAATTGTATACTATTTAGGATAAACAGGCAATACCAAGGTTATATTTATTAGCAAATCACAGTATGGCATGTTAATATTAGTATTTTAATTCACACATAATTACATCATTCAATTTTATTGTTCAAGACAAAATTTGAACAAGAAATTCAAAGCTTCGTCAACAAATATTTCGCTACTGTTTATTGACTCATGCGCAAGTGTTTTTGAAATAAAGCGCCGTTGTTGGATATAAACAAATAACTGTTCTTCATGAACTCTGAACCTCAATGCAATATTATAATAAATATATTTATAGCTGATGGTTAATAATACTATAGACATTGTTATTTAGTGGCTTAAAGCTAATACCTAGAAGAACTCTCGATAAAAACGAAAATAATTTTATTTTACTTCAACAGCGCAAAAAAGAACGTATGGATGGATATTATTTTCAATGGATAAGAAATCAAATATAGCGTTAGATATATTTCTGTGATCAGAAATAATATAAATCCGAGTAAAATAGTAAGAGGACATAAGATAAGAACGACTCTATATAAAAAGAAATGTGAGAATGTGTGTGAAAATATTATAATACCCTTCCCCGAGAAATAAACGATCGGACTCAAAAGAAAATTCAAAAGCAAACTTAAATTTTCGTTACTTCAGAAATATTTGTACGCAATTAATTAATCTTTTGACAATTAGTATGTTTTATTAAAAGGAGGATTCATTCATTTTGACAACTAACATCATCAACGTTATGGTCTCGGCACGTAAGATAATTGGCAGAACTATGGAGGGCGGAACTGATTGAATGGATTTACTCGTACCTTTATTTTTGCTCGGGACGGTGTATTAGATTGTGCATCGCTGATGGGTCTACCTTGAGGTATCGTTTGGTATTATTCAGATTAGGAATAACTTGGTGAGTTTCATTCACCATTTTTTTTGTCCTCTGTTGCTAGCTAGTTCTTGTTCCTTCGATTACAATATTATTTATTGCATTTTATTAAGTAAATCTACTGCCTGCATTAATGTTATAGTTAACGGTTAACACCACTGTAATTATAGCTATAAAATTCACGCTAGTGGCTACACTATCGAACTTTTGCTACAAATTGTAAAGTAATAAATCAGGTATTTATGAGTCGTTTGTCGTTGACACCAGTATTACAATTTATTACACTTGCTTAGTGACATAAGTTAGATGATAATAATTATAGTGCTAATTATTGGAGCCTTAGAGTTAGTGTAAGGCCGTAAAATAAAAAAATACAGAAAAAAGTTTCATGTATTGTTTGTGTTGATCGCATTTTAAAGTCGAGGTAAAATCAGTTTTCTCTAGGAACTACTGGAGTGAGGGAGCTTTAAGAAAATTTTGAGTTTGCTTCCAAGAGCTAGCTCACACTGGCACCTAACTTCACAATCTTACGAGATTAAAACTTCTATTCCCTCGAGATCGCGAACTTCTATTCAAAGGAATCTCGATACAGTCTACGTGAAATAGCACTATTGATGAATACTATTCTTGATGGAAAATAGAAAATGAGTTGCAAATAATTCTTTCCCTGTTATTGCCGTGACGGAAATTTCGCTTTGCAAAATTGGTACGTAAACTAGTTTATTATGTACATAATTACAACTAGTTTAACAAAACAATTGACACGCGGTACTCCTTTGAACTAATGACCTAGCCACTTAACGCATTCTTAATAATAATTGTCAAATAATTTTGTAATTGTAAACGATTTGATACCATTTAATCAATATTTGGATTCAATAACAGCATTTCCTGTCTCGCATTTGTTATTATCTTGCCAAAGTTGCACTGCACAAATAATCCCTAAGCATTGTTCTTTATTCAAAAAGAATTATTTTTTAATTCTAAGGTGACACAAAAAGTTCTAAAACCAAGCCCGGACACCTCCGGACACTTTCAAATTAGGACAAATCCGGGGAATCCCGGATGGATGGTAACCCTAACTTGGGCTTAAGGATGTACCTAACTATTCGTCTTTCATAAAACCGATGATATTAAGATAAGTCTGTATTGTTTATTGAGACATTAGGAACTACTATAGAAATGATAATGATAAAATAACAATAAATTTTATTGTAATGATGAAAATGTTATTTTTTTAATTTTTTAATGTAAGTAGTTTCTAAAAAAAAATTCGACTTTGGCTTAGAACATAACAGCCCAGTGACTAGGGCCTGTGAAGCAAAGAGGCCCGGGTTTGATAACCGACTATGGCCGACATTCATTCATTCATTCATGCCGCCTACCTGTGACGTAATGATTTAAAATTACTAGTGCAATAAATCCAGAAATACCAATGTAGGACTACCACCTTTTTGCGAGTCCCCGGACTGTCCAATTTACGGGGCATCCGGGAAGCGTCCGAAAAAATTTCTCAGGACTTTATTTGTGTATTCCAATTGAAAGGTAGGTAAGCAACAAATAAAAATAAATGTTTAGAAAAAAATATAACTGTCCGGGAAAATCGAAATTTCGTCCAAATGTCCGCAGTTTACAAATTTTTATCCGTAGCAATGTCGGTGATGCAATTTTATTGACGCCCCTATATGCCGTTTTTCGATTGATGAAATACACATTAATAACAATGACATTAAATACCAAACGAACAGACGTGTAATAAAAAACTCGCAATTCATTGCAGGGAATTTATGTAAAAACACCCACTGCATAGAATTTGGCTAGGTACAACGTATTGCCAATTTGATAGTCTAGTCTAAGTATTATCATAAGTTTTTACGCTGTAGTATTGCTATCTTTAAATAGCCATTAAAATTATGGCTGAATGCCAAACATTAAAAAATTACCGCACTAGATAGAAGCCAAACAATCAAAGCATTCTTTTATTGTTCACGAAAGGTAATGATAAATGAAAAAAATAGCATCGTAATTTTTTTTTTTTGGTTTTATAAAACCCAATGTTTTCATTAAAATTTTAGCATAATAAACTTACTTGGTTTTCTGATCCCTTCTGTAATACTCATGGAAATATTTTTAAACTCAACGTCCACTGATCTAGGCTGGGGCATATTAATTTGTAGTGTTCTACACTCATTATGTTCTTTTGAAGCTACTTTCTGCCCCAAACCCTGAAGAATCGCCAAAGCATTCGCCATTATCACTAAATAATCGATTTAAATTATCGTCTCGTAATCATCTGTTTATTACACTAATGACTATAGTTATAGTTATCGTTAAAAACACTTCAGTTTTATCCACTTCACACTAACAATAAGATTTTCAAAATTTGCGTTTTCAGGACAACATTTAAAAATATTTTTTGGCACAAAATTTAAATTTCGAAGCGATGTCCACTCGCGGGCGATAAGGAAATATTACTATTCCTAAACTGTTTTTCGTCACAAAATTCAAATTTCTTGCGTTGTCTGGCGTTCGATAAGGCCCCTACGCACGCTCTGTAACAGTGCGTTCGTTCGCGGAGTACGCGGAACTGAACTGACTGAACTGATCGTGTTACATGCGGTTGAAACAATACTTTACGACTTTACGTTCTTCGAACGGAGTTCTCAATTCAACTGCACGGCTTGCAAAGCTGATTAACCACGTTTAGTTATCACGTAACACTTGACACTGTAATTTAATTTCGGTTTGAACAAAAAAATTAAAACACAATCTGGCAATAAAGTTTATAGTGTGGAAAATTATGCAAGAGAAAAAAAAATTAGGTACTTTTTTAGCGCATTGTTTAACGCACTAGGAAGATTAAGTCACGCATTTAGTGCAATAATTTTTAATGCATGTAATTGTTAATGGAAAACGGCATTGAGCGACAAGGTTAATAAAAATATTTTGTCAAAATAAACTAGTTTGTGTTAAAAAAAACTAGCCTCGATTTAAAATGATAAAATCAGTTTAAAACGACAGGGTTAAATAGCACTATTATCCACTCTTCACTTTTAAACTTTCCAGTTTTTCGAACTAGTAGTAATTAATAGAAAAATTAAAAAAAAACTTAATCGAAAAAACGGGGAGGATATTATAAAAATATGTAGGTAACCTAATTATAAAATAAAAAAATATGTAGCCTGTCACACAAAATGGAGACGAATCCAATGACATCTCATAATATTGAAATCCGACAAACCATTAAGGCTGTAGAGCCAGCTAAAAATTGCACGTAGCTACGCCCAAAAAAACATTACTATCTAACGGAGTCGACTAAATTATAAAAGATACAAGATCTTGCAGAGAGCATAAGTTTGAGGCCAGTATGCGAAATACCATAAGTCATTATTTCCAGCATATAGAACAAAGAACAAATAAATAAACACGGTATTTCTCCACAGCTTTATACGTCGTAAAGGCGTGAAAATAATATGCTAAAGAATGTGGTATTGCTGATAAATAGCGATAAACAGCTATTTCCTATGAACTGTTGTTGCAATACATGTTTGTTTACCTATTTAATGATCCACACATACGTCTTGCTCACATACTAAATTCACAAACATTGCTAAGTAGTTCAATCCAAAGGTCAGCAGAGTGATTATGTCACGGAAGAAAAGTAGGATATGCTGCAAAATTAAATAAACAGCGTTTGGGGTCATGAACATGAATATAATTACATTCTTGTTGTGACCGCATTTCCGTCTGTAGAACTCTGCTGACAGAGTAGGTCGAAAGATGCTTGTGAACGATTAAACCTGTATGACAAAGTCAGCTTCATTCAAATAAATACGTGCAAACGATAGTCCAAACGCATACGCAAAAACGTCAAGCTAGTAGGTACGGCTAAATGTGGGAATCGGATATTTATTAAAAAAATATATTATGTCATTTCTAAAATGGATACGAATTCGATGACACCCAAAGACTACTATGAATATACTGAAACACCTTGATACACCTTTATGTTCAAATGTGTCAAGTCGTTGGGAATTTAGGATGTAAAATGTGTCAAAAAAAGGACATACATACGCTCGAAAAATATGACGCACTCGGGTAAAAATATAAAGTTAGTTATCTACATTATACTAGCTACTATCTACTAGCTACGGACATAAGGTCCCCATCTGATCATAGTATAGTTTATAAAGCTGCCCTTGTACTCTTTCGTCGCATTAAAATTGCTCAAGGTCTAGGGGGTAATAGTTCAAGAAATAAATGGGACAATGACGTGCTGTATAAAAATACTATTTCAAGTACATAATATGTAAGTAGACTGCCAGCGACAAATGAAAAACGAGTTCATTAGAAAATATTTTGCAGTGTCAACGGGCTTTTATTTCTTTTATTACAAAAGAGTGATTTTTTTAAATCGACTTTTCAGTAAAATTTTTAAACTTTATTGTTACACTATAAAATATTGTTTAAAATATTTTTCTATTTGTAGTAAAATTTTCATATTTACGACTTGTCCTCTTTTATCCGGGCAAATTAGATTTTTTTTCATCGATCCTTGCGTAGAGATTCCATTTGTCCGTATTTCTTCGGATTTGTCCTGGTTTAGGGGCCATTTAGGAAGCTTTCGGGCGGAGCGTTCAAAAACTGTTCCTGAACAATCTGGATATAGTTTCTCTCATTTCATTACATCGTTCTTTGTTTGTTCGAGGGTAAATGCCCCTCCCTCCTGCCTCACCTCAATGATGCCCACAACCGGATCTCAAATTTTTTTAAGGTCATTAGGGACGTCGTATAAATGTTTGCCTGATTATATCTTTGTAGGGACGTATAATGTAGGTATCAGTATAAAAAGGGACTTATAATAAATCATGTAACAATGAAACAGGGCCGACAGATTAATATTTTATCTGCATGAAGGTGCTGACATATTTTTTAAACACGTTCATTTATATGCACAAAAGAAGCATTAAGCATACTCCGCAACTCCAATATTTGCTCAAAATAACTCTGCGAATTTTAAGCGTTATGTTTCGTTTGTATGCTTTCACTTCACCCTTCAGACCCTCTCACAGCATGCTTATAAATCAAATGACATTTAATTTTTGACCATGCACAAAGTAAGCATGCCTATAAGTAGCATCGTTTAGAAACAAATGCTCCTAAATAGCAAATGCATAAGCATTTGCTAATAATAGCAAGCTTTTATACTAGTCAAGTATACGTGTTAGTACCATCCCATAAAGTGTATAATAAACAAGATACGGTATCATTGTCAGATGTTCTTTATAAACAGTGCACACAATGCATTTTGATAAGGACGTTGCTATCAGTCTGCTTATTGCTTTTGAAGGACAAAACATTTACTAAGGTCAGATTACGCTGAAAATATTATTATAACTTGAGATAATACGTAATTAAAACGTTGTTTTCGTATTACATTTTCGTTTTGTTTTACGTATAATATCGTAATCCATATTTCACAATTTTAAAGGCGTGCGGTTCAAGTTTTGGAAATACTAAAGTGCTCCTACCATTTGCATTTGCGTTCGCATGCTAATTGATGTAGGTAATAATGTAATAACAAATTTAAAAGAAACGCTCCTTCATAATCGGAGTTCAACCAATTCAAGTGTTACCTTAATTAAATAAGACATTTAACTACTTATTTCTGTTCAAATAGTTTTACTGAAAATAATACTAATCGTGAATTTTTTTTGTCAGGGACGGCAATTAAGGTCATGGCAACCTTCTGCTAAATGGGCTAATAGAATCTGTGAAATTAATAGAAAGCCTGACTTATTACCTACAAAATAATTGATGTAGGACACAAAAATTTCATCACCTAAGTCACACCCACAGCGGACACAAATTCTATGACATCGCATACGTTAATATCCGTCAAGCCGTTAATCTCGGAAAACATTTCTCTGCAAAACTTCTTAAGGCCTTACGTTATTTCTTTTGTTGTTATTACTGAGCCACAAAACAGGACCGTAAAGTGATAGTAATAAGGTTGTTTCCTAGTTATCACAATATGAATACGAAATAGCAGAATGTATACTACAATTCCTAACAGATGGTGGTAATCCACCAGGCATTTTAGTAATTAGTACTGCTAACACATATTTCACACTATTTCAATATAAAAAATGTTTCATTCAAGTATACGGCCCATTCGTTAGTATGTGTTAGCGAATAAATAATTATCATTTACGTGTTCTTACCAATAATGCCTTAAGTTATAAGAGCATAAAAGTAATGGATAGGTTTTTCCATTGCTTCCAAACCATTTTTAGTGAATATTTGGGTATTATGATATTGAATGACGAAATCACTTAAACGTTACTGGAAAAGTGTGATTTCCGTTACAAGATTTACGTAAAACTTTGTGCTAGGACAGGTTAAAAAATGGACTGTATGACTTCAAGCTTCCAACAGTGAATTCTTGAAGCATTTCGTCTATGTCCAACTTATGTCGCAGTTTTCTTAACCCGTAAATAGTGAAACAAGAAGTTGCTACAGTATTTGCTAACTTCTGCGTAAATAAAACATTTTTCCTCAGCCGAGTTAAGGCTAAGGTTGTTAGATCTTGATAATAAATGGCACAACCAGTTCTCAAGTTTAACGAGTAGTACCTAGGTACAGTAGTGATGCAAAGCTCTATATTAGATTAAAAGAGGCTATGTACCATGCAGAATGGTCTAAATCCACAAAGTAGTTTACCTATTACGTAAAATGTGCACTTGACCGGTTTAAAGTACAACTTTTATTACTGGAATTACAAATTTGTAATACACGTCTTTTGTAATTCCTAATTACTCACAACCAGATATGGAATTAAACAAGCGATTTGTAAGACAAGTAACATTTTGTCTTATTGTTATTAGTAAGAAACTATTTCACAATATTTTCAAGTGGGTATGTACGGTAAGTTAGTTACGGTAAGTATGTCTTGTGAAGCTCGTCTAGATACTTCTGTCTATCCTCTTGCTGAAGTCAGCTTTCAATTAACTCGTGTTCTGAACTGAAAGCTTCTAAGCCAATGTAATTTTTCTTGCTTGAATTAAGAGGGTTATTACGGTAATGGTTTTCAGGCGTATGTACGTAAGTATGTCAATTTCTTTGGCGCCAATTGGGCGGTAGAGATTGTAGAGCCACAGTTATGTAAAATGGCACACGCTACTAACTTCAACTTAATATGAGCCTTTTGATGTTGCTTAATTCCAGGAGGGCAATGACCTGGTTGAAGCAACATAATCTATTGACAAAATTGACATTATTTCCTGAGATAACCTTGTGTACGTTAAAATAAAAATGAATTATACTCTACTCATAGCGACATCTATTATTTATCGCGTAAATTATTTGAGGCTAATCAGAATGATGTAAACATTACTACTGCCATCTGTTAGGTGTTTTATGAACTGCTTGGAATAAAAGCTATAAACCAATTTTAGGTACACAGTATAGATGTCACTAAGTGTAATTAAAAATTGCTATCTTTGTATAATATAATTTGCAAAGTTAACAACTTGTAACATCACTAGCGAGAATTCTGGAATCAATTTTAAATCAAAAGAAAGAATAGAGTTTATTACAATTAACTATAGGTAATTGAAAGTTTAATACCTTTAGAACTCCTAGAAGAAAAGCTTGCTTACCACCGTGCTACTTATTTTAACAGCCGACAATTCAGTGGGTACTGGGTTCGATTCCCAGTGATGTAATTTTTTTTAATGTTCTTGATCTGGGTGTGAGACCTTTGTCTAAGCCTAGGTATTTGTGTTGTCCATAGCATTCACGATAGGGGAATTCTAATGAACTCTTGTGTGTAAAGTCATTGCATTCATTTATATAAAAATAATGATGATTATTATCGACATTGGCTTATAGGTATTACAGGACTGATACCTAGATTGTCACCTCCTAGTAGCTAGCGATAGTGACTACACTTAACATGCTATATAAATAATAAACATCTAATTAATAAGCCAATATTTCTGTAGAGGTAGCTTATATCATGTAATAAAGGCTGCATTAAGAAAATTAAATGTATAATTAGGTACCTAATTATTTTTATGCCTTTAAACAACTGCGCATACAATACTTTTAATATAATTATGTACATTTTTATTACTCTGTCTCTCTACTATAACGAGGCTACTAGGTATTATATTTAGAAAGACCTAGTACCTACTTAATTTGTGTGATGAGTTGTAAACAACAGACAACAGAGAATTCACGTCAGACCTCCTTTGTCTCGATAAAGTCGGTGACATACTGAGAAGTCGTTACGTCGCTGGAAATAAAGCGCATTGTCCATCCTTTCACGCCTTTATCACTTGCAATCATATCGCCTCAACACATATTTACAAATAATTAGCTTGAAACGAACACGCCCGTAACTGTGACTAGCGGACGAGCGAAGTATGGACAAAAGCAACTAAGCCGCAAAGCAAAAAGCAAGACTGATATTATTATGTCCATTTCAGTTCAGTATCGACTCGGAGTGCGCGCGCATTCCCGCGCATTTGACAGCGCGTCGCACACGTGAAAGCGCGCGAAAATTAAATCTACCATAGACTATTATTTCTTTTTTGTTTTTTTTTTTCAAAATGATGCTCGCTGGAGCACAGGTCGTTGAGAATGAGAGTGTGGTTTTTAAAGCCGATAATAGTGAAACTACAGTTTTGATGGCGCCGCCAGCAGAGGCACCGCCAGAGGTACCAGAGGCCCCTGCCCCTGGCGCAGGCCTCGCCAGAGTCCCCACAAGAGACCCTGTAGATATAAACTTCAGCAATATAACATGCACCGTCAAACTTGGAATCAACAAAGGTAGGAACTTAATTTGTAAACAAATAACATAAATGTTTATGGTTAATTATTATAATTAACAAAGACATTAAATCAGATTCCTATCTGTGTTTATAAACGGCTGTACTTATATAAATAACAAAATCACCTAGTTACGATTAGTCAGTTAAACAAAAAAAAAAGATAATAAGTAATTATTATTTTTTCTTTAAACATTATGTTACATTACATCAAGATTTTGTAAAGAAGTAGATAGGTAATAGGTAGAGATCAATCAATCAATGTTTCTTTATAATTTACTTTTTGTTTTGATTCAATCTTAACATGGACTCATAAAATAAATAAAAAATAACATATTTATTTCATTAACGGCGTCAATGACACTGGCACGTTGTACTGTCTTGTTTTATTCTACAATGTTGAACAAATAATTTACTTTGTTCTTCAAGAATGAGTTCACTGTAAAATGCGTGAAACAATGATTTCATACTTCAGGTAGTACATAAGTAATTAGTGTAAGAACAATTAGGTACAAGTAATACAAGTAACTAATTTACATGAATTGTAGGACCAAAATAATTCATTTATAACTGGCCGGTAACGTCTGGAATTAGCATCAGGAATAACATTCTGATTTTGAATTCTATGATCCTGGCGTAGACGTCCAGAATTTGAATAAATACTGACAGTGAAGGGGAGAGCGGGGTAGAAAGAGCCAGGGGTAAGTTGTGCCGATACTAACATTTCCATAACAGAAAATACTACTGGCTATTACAACTCCGCTCTCACCAAATGAAAATTCAGAAACGGATTCGAACGTTTGCACCCGCCCTAAAGCTGGCTGCACACGTCCGGAATTTGGATTAAGAATCCTGATCCGGAATTCACAGTAGGGGAAGACAGGGTTGAAAGAGCCTTGCGAACCACAAAGAACATACGTTAATAAACAAACAGAAAAGTGCTTATCGCTTTTGTACTTGCCCTCTCATTCGTACACTAAAGAAAAAAACGACCCAATTGGGCGCTTTTCGTGTCTTCGCGAGCGTATCTCTGCTTCTTCCGTATAAAAATAATAATAATCGTTATTACACACCAAGGAGTATAACAGAAAGAAAGAATAGGATAGATATAACAGATAATAATAATAGGATAGAAATAGAACATTAAAGAAATTCATTATTAAAGTCAAATTTAGTTGATCACAAAAATTTTACAGATTATAAACTAAGTCTGGAACGTCTTTGGAAATTTTAAAACAAAAGTTCCTAAACTTTATCAGTAAATTATTTCTTCATAGATAACGTAACTACATAGTTACTATGATAGTATTACTTTTTGTACGAAAAACTGGGTCTGTAATCGATGGTTATTTAAACCGATTAGTAGCTAATAATCGCCTAATATTTCACAATGAACAGATGATTATTATAACGGAATCTTCTAAGTAGGTCTAACTAATGTGTTGGTAAATGTGATAAAATCATTATTGTCATAACAACCACTTATTAAGATTGCTATTATCAACTTTGTTGGTTAAATTATAAGGTTGTTCTCTGATTTCTGATCTAGGCCATGGATTCGTAATTAAATTGACTAAGGCACTTTGTAAACGTTTGTTACAGGCATTATTTAAACATGCATGCTAGATAGGACTGGCTGGTAACAGTGGTTTCTTTTTTTAAACATTCAGTTGTTTTCGATTCGTCAAGAATGAAGAAGAGCAAACATACGAAATAGAGTAAAAGCAATGTATAATTAAAAATAGATAATACAAGTATTTATTTAAGAGAACATAATTATTTTATTACAATACTGGCGTAGTGTAATCATTTTTTAGTATCTGTTGCCTGCGTTTGTCATTTAACAATTTGATTATAAAAGGTACCATGGTGATAACTACCTATAACGTTTCCAATCCGCGATGTGGACTGGAACATTCTTTACCTATTTTAATATTAACGATACAATATCATGCCATGCTTCGGAGACATTGCAATAGGAAATCCATTCAACAGTTTGCACGTATCATGTGACTTTAACAGTAGCACAGTTAGAAAGAATATTAATAATTTTATTACCTGGAATGGGAATTAAATTGTGGCATTAAAATCCTATTTCTGTCATCTTATTCTATCTTCTGATGTGCATAAAACCAGTTACAGCCTTATTAGATTGCGATAATTTCAACGTGTTTTATAACGGTTAATCCGTGGCTACCAATGTTAATAATTCGACTGCCTAAGAAAGGTATGTTTTTCAAGAGTATGTATGTATGATTTTTTAATAATTATTGAATTCAAAGTCATTCGTGTGTACTCCGCCTACATTGACGTCAACTAAGAAATAGCAAGTTGACTTGATGTGACCGATAGCAAATTATCAGAAACAATTTAGTATTATTTCGTATTCTGTATACTGATAACGTATTTAGTGCATCAATTGAACGCGGATATTGATAAATAAGTCGCTATCGATGTGAAAAACAAATAGCTATTGCGTTATAGTACAAAGGTTACTAAAACGATTTACAAACATAATCCATGATTATGAAAGAGTTTTAATGGCACAAAGTTGTCTATGGGCAGATGTGTAGCTAGGTAATCAATGAACTTGGTCCAAAAATAAACTAGGGCCCCAATGAAATTATTTGATCATTTTTTTGCAAACAATAATTCCCGTAAGGAAAGCAGTGCTGCTTATCTGAATTCTCTACTAGTTTTAAGCAGAAATGTAGACTTAGTACAAATTCCCTTATTTTCTCAATTTATTGCCAGGATTAATTTTGCGTTATTGCAACTTGATTTATGTATATTCCGAAGGTAAGGCTTTTTAAAAAGTCCCACTTATAGTTTGTTGGTCAGGGTTCGAGGGGCCCCTGAGTTTGGGGCCCTGGTGATCTGCTTAGCCCACCAATAGCTACGCCACTGTGGGTTAGTTTTTTGTTTGATATACACCTATGAGTTGTTTGTTTCGTTTATTTTCATCCATGCCCGCAAGGTCAATAGGACATACCTATAGGTTTTGTTTTTAATAAACAACTAAAAAAAGTACGTAATACATTATAAATGCATCCTTTGCATTTTTACGTCAATCATTTACCGTCTGGTTCATATAGAAAAGACAAAACGATCCAATAAGGAAAATTTTTAGGAAGATAAGACGAAAGATACGTAGTTACGAAGAATTTATGACTTTGAATGCAGGAATTAGGTATATATTGGAACCTAGTTTTTAGCTTAAATAAGAAAATAATTACCTAGATGCAAACCAAAAAAAGACAAAAGCATCAATAAAATATTTTTTTATGTATTTACTATTTTATTGTAATACATTTTTTGATCCTTTAACTATCCAATGGTATAATTTAATTTGGATATAAATGATTGATTCGAACCTACAACGCCAAACTGTAGGTATCCCCCGAATTTGTTATCATTAAGTTTTTAGCATGCCCCCGTATAGTATCAAAACTAATAAACAAGTTGAACATTTTATAGTTTTTTTGTTAAAATTTTAAGGCACCCAACGTAATTTCGGATTATTTTAATTATGCTATTTAAATTAAAATAAGTTTTAATTATCTTGATTATATGTACATATACAATTACCTTCCGCTTAGCAGTAAAATTTTGTTTTTAATATGTACAATAATTAAATAAAAAAATTTATTTGCTTACCGTGTCCATGAAAGATATAAGCAGCACTGTAAGCTTTGCTATTACTACCGCACATACCTACCAGCGTTGCCAGGTTTTTTAAAGTCGGGATTAAATTTTTTTTTGTAAAAAAGGGACTCTTATGTCGAAAATGGGATAAAATATGAAATTTGGGAATAATTAACACCCTCATTTTCAGCACTTGGTTTCACCCTAAACAAACACATATTTTTTTTTAATCCCAAAAAAGCGGGACATATCCTGTCCGGCGCGGGACATCTAATTTTCCATAAAAAAATTTGGGACGTCCCACTTTTGGCAACGCTGATACCTGCTTACTTGATAAATTCCTTAATTCCTTTTCGACTTGTGCGGCCAGAAACATTAAGAGTAATTTTTAATTATATTTTATTTTATAGCTTTTTAACTAATTGGCTCTTTTAAATGTTGCTTTATTTACCTACAGACGGGGATTTTCTTTCCCTCTTCTCCATTATCTAAACATCTTTACGAAATGGGGGTAGATTAAAAAAACGTGTTTATTATCATTGCTTGAAATAAAAAAAAAGTTACTGGTAAAAAAATGCGCTCGTTTGTGAGTTATCTATACTATAATAAAACAGTAAAATAAATTTGTCTGTACATTGAGTATATTCACCAAAAACTAATCTAGAGTGACTCAAAAACAGTAACTGAGTACGAATCTACAATTTTTAAAATTTTTGTATGTCTGTTTGTCTGTTTGTCTGTTTGTCTGTTTGTACACGCTAATCTCCGAAACTACCGAACGAATTTGAATAAAACTTTTTTTATTCTATAGCTGTTAAGTCTGGGCTTAAACTAGGCTATATTTTTTTCCGGAAAATATTATAGTTTTCCTGGAAAAAGCAACGAAAGTTTGTATGGATTTTTTTTTAAATATCAACCGATTGGTTTCAAATTTATAACAAATATTCCTTACTTAAATTAATTGAATATGTGTCTCCCAGTTTTTCGATATTTGATCAAGAAAATAAAAAAAAGTGAAAAGAATGTACAAAATTTGAGTTTTTCAAAGATCGTTCACGGGCGACTCATGACTGATATCAACGTGGTTTTGAGAAAATAACTTCATCAACATACTGTTTACAATATAATTTCACAGATTTTTCAATTTTGTTCTACAAAGGGTACAAAACAGGGAAGAAACTTTGAACCAAAAATACCTAAACTTTATACGAGTAAGTAAGTGCACATGCTATATTTTTACCAAAGTGAAGCGCGGGCGGGTAGCTAGCTTTGAATTAAAATTGAGGATCTAAAATAAAAAATAATGCAAAAAAAAAATTAATCGATCAATCATCATCTATATCTATACTCTATACTACTAAATAAAATTGAAGTATCTGTTTGTTATATTAAAATAACCGCTTTTTACTAAATGCATACGTATGTATATACGATACACATACCGAAATGACATTTAAAAAAAATTTTGTCTGTCTGTCTGTCTGTTTGATCCGGCTAATCTCTGAAACGGCTAGACCGATCTTGACGGGACTTTTACTGGCAGACAGCTAATATAATCAAGAAGTAACTTAGGCTACTTTTTTTTTTACTTTCGTTTCGGCGCAGGTTTCCCGAAGCGAAGCGAGGGCGGGTCCACTAGTTTTTAATAAAAAAAATATTCCACAACCTTGTTAACCACACCAATATTGGGTTTCACCATTAACGCGTCTCACTGGGGTCAATAAACTCAATTGGTGCAGCGCAACGTATCCTGGCCCGCAGTCGCATCGCCCCTCAAGCAATTTGTCTATGGCGGAAGACCATAATATTATCATTAACTTAACAAAAACAGTGTACATATACGTTACACGGTCTATTAACTCCATGAAAATGACATAAAAACGACCCATTTGCACATTATTCTTGTGTGCGAACAAGACGGCGAATAATTTATCGAAAAGACGATAAGGGGAACAATTTTTTGGTTGTTTGTTATAGTAATATTTTGTTGTAAGAAAACGAAACTGCTTTAAGTAAGTAGTTTTAGATAGTGCCAAAAAACTGCTTCGAAATCAGTTAAAAATCGTAACTTGAAAACTTTAAGGTGCAGAAATTTTAACCCCACTCTCTCCTACTGCCAGTCTAAATTCCGGACGTCTGGAATATGCTCAGAGTTCAATATCTAAATTCCGGATTAGGATACCTATCTGATCTGGGTTCCGGACATACGTCCAGCATTACCTAACACCGCTTTTGACATTGACAGGCATTTACAAAAAATTACCAGACATTTTAGGCTCGACACAAAACAAAGAACGCAGTTTGAATTTTTCCAAATACTTACAAAGGGACCATTGAGGTAGGTTATTAACACGCACTCAAGACGTTGAAACGATATCGTGTAATGTAAATTTACACTGATAATATAACAATAACAAGACAATGAATGTCAGCTTAGTAAATCGTTGACATAATAGCCCAACCATAAATAACACTTAATTTATTTACGACGGTAAATAATTAGTTACTGTCTTACAAAGAAATTTAACACCAAAGTACAAAGTCTAGAGTCCTATAATAATAGAGTCTATTATACTAACAATTTTATTAACGACTCCGCAAGTTAGAAGTGACTTACTAAGGGGTTCGAGTTCGATTCAAGATCATAGGATTCGTCTCAATGGGAGTAACAGTAACAGAAACTTAACATGATATTAAATTCTAGTTCCATATATTGTCTAGCAACTAGACTCTAGTTGTTAAGTACTTTGCTGTTATTGTCATAGTGTTATGGATGTATGTAAACCAGAAATAAATCTTTTCTTTCTTTCTTATATAATATATAAATTTTCTTTATGGAGACCCCCATACGACATTTTTAGCAGTCAGACTGACACGTGAACAAAGTCACGAACACAGCTACTTAGCTAATCCACGGACTATCTATTCCGCGACTTAGCCTTACACATTACAAGTTACAATATTCAGTAGCACGCGAGAACTATATAGTATCTGCTACGTAAACCGATACCTCGTACGGGCAATTAAAACCGCATTTGGTCAGGTCAAGGGTGCCCAGTACGTGGTTTATGAATTGTACTATCTTGTTCCGTGGAAAATTATCTTGTAAGTAATTAATATGCTTGAAACTAATTGTATTCGTGGACATATAAAGTGTAGGGTGAACATTTAAGATAAAGTCTAAGGGGTAAAGGAGTAATTTGAAGTCAGCGTGGGCGGCAGCAGTTACGTGAAGTCTGATTACTAGATAAGGCTGCTAGATAGAAGTATAGTTAAATCAAAAATGTTAGTGGAGACCCGAGCCCAGCAGTGGGAGAGGTTTTGACGACCCCGTAGCCTAGTTCGTAGTGACCCTGCCTGCGAAGCGAGGGGTCCCGGGTTCGATTCCCGGCCGGGACAAATTTTTATGTGACAGATTTAATGTTTGTCCTCGGGTCATGGGTGTTAGTGATGTGTTATTTGTGTGGTTTATGCTACCCGCGAAACAGGGAATCCTACTGCGGGGGTATGAGTGTGTTAGCGATTATTATTATTAATATTATTATTAATTTTGTGTTGTAATGATGATGATAAGTGAAATATAGATCCTGCAGTATGATTTTATTCGATGCAGCTTATGCATTACACCTACCTATTGCGATGTATTTCTTAACATACTAACGTTTTTATAGACATACTTACATAATATATTACGCAAAAACTTCTCAGATATCTCATTTAAAGTAAGTGTTTTCTTAGAAATATATACATCGGAAAGTTTTTGCCTCAATAAAAACATCAAGTTGAACGAGGCAGACCTCAAATAATATATTGGTATGTAAGTGGATGTAATAAGAGTCTCAAGCAATGACATTATACAATAAGTAAATTCTTAATAGAAAAACAAAAAAACTAACTAGTATAAAAAACACATAAGTTTTAATGACATCCCATAATAATAGTTACGCTGAAATACATTTAGGCGTTTGAACTGTAGAACGTAAAAATTTGCACACAATATTTCACTCGAAAAATACGACCCTCTTTTCGCATCTGGAAAAATATAGTATTAGGCATATTTTTATATTTTTTTGTCGGTATAATAATAAGCATATTATTATATTTTTTAATATTATTATATTCGTTTATTCCGTATTTCGCAAATCATTATCGTGCAGACTGCGTACACTTCCGGATAAGCGTTCTTTGGACTTTATACCACGATTATCTGTTATGTTCAAAGTATCACGGTCATGTTCATATACCTACCTACCCCTGATTCATCGGAAACAGTCACAGCCCACCATACTGGTAAAACAATTGACTGTTTTTGTTCCTGACATCTGGGTATGTAGGTGAAACAAGACATGGTTGGAAATGTAAATATTTTGAATGAAAGTTACTGTTTCTCATGAGTGTTACCAGCTGGTTCAAAAGGGTAAGCTAATGGTTGAAAAGGTTATGCTGAGATGGGTGTAGGATGAAAGAAAAGCAAAATTATTGGTATACCTCGTTTTTTTGTTGTGATTTAAAAAGTAAACAATCTTACAGTCTTTGTAATTATCAATTTAAAAATAAGACAGACACAAATTAACAAAAATTAAAGAATAAACAATAATTTAATTTTAAAATTACTTCTAAATATTTTTTTAAATTAATGAAATAAATAAAAGTACTGGCAAGATTGTTTACCTTTTAAATCACGACGAAAAAAACGAGGTATAGATATAGATGTTATTTAAAGACCAACTTTTGAAAAAAAATATTATTACTTGTGTTCCTTTAGAAATTTTGTTAATTTATACTTTAGTAAAGTTTTAATGAGTACTCATTTTTTGTATGTTCGGCTTAGTTATCAATGTAGGAATAATTGTTTTGTATTTCAATTAGCAACTTAATCTAACCGTCGCTGGAGGGCACATTACAATTCCATTATCTAGCTTCAATGCTGACAAGGACACCTTTCGTCACTTTGTTCTACTTTTAATTGTTCTTTTTCTTATCAAGGCATTCTTGTTCAACATTGATAACTAATTAATGAATTGGTTTTTCAGTAGCATCCGTGTAAGAATTTTACCTGACACATTCATATTTTTCAGGAGCCTCCGAGTAAGAATTTTGCCGGACACATTCATATTTTTCAGTAGCATCCGAGTAAAAATTTACCGGACATTTTTATTTGGACATTTTTACAGCTTTGCGTTAATTTATAAAGACGACTGTATTGTCTAATCAATGGCTGTTTGTAAAAGAAAGTTCTATATGGAATCCTTGACGTTGTATAGACATAGATTTTCTCTAAATAGGTACCTATGTGTTTAGATGTGCTTTATGAAATAAAGCGAGGCCAATAAGATTATGAGAGATAAAGTAAAACCTTGAGTTTGACTTTGAAATTGTATAAAATGAACTGTATAATCAACTAATTTGCAAGTTAAATTGTCCCCGAGTGCATTGCTTACTGCTATTATAAATCGTGCTTAAGATTACATGCACTTATAATGGGTAACTAATTAGATACAATTAATTGCTTACATAAGCAGCGCCCACAACCTGGCTTGGGTCGATTCTTAGTGATCGACAAAGTTAGGCAGAAGTGGTTAAGTGACCGTAAGTGGCAAAATTACTTTCTGTGCTTCGGAGGGCACGTTAGTTCGTCAGTCCTATTTGTTATTGTCGGACAGTCGTTAAGCCATGACGGAGGTCCTTTGACGTAGTCTTGGAGGTTATTGGAGGCCTTTTCACATTTTTTGGTTTTCTTACATCTTGCTAAGTCCTTACGACAATATACAACATAACACCAACCATATAGCTACCTACATGCTCAGTGCATGTCCATTAGATCCCGGATATGACCTTATTGATTACAAATATATTACTACGACGAGATTACCTCGGCTTATCTGTAAATTACCAATAGAAAGCGAAGTGAATCAACAGTATTTTATTTAATCTACGAATTTTGAAGTAAAAAGATAATAATAACACTGATAATGATTTCGATTAGTCTGCCTTTAGTCGATTTTTCACCCAATTCCGTCAGGAGTATAATAAGTATGTACTTTTTACCTGACTACGTAAGGACTACGTATGTATGCCTCGTTTTTTTCGTCGTGATTTAAAAAGTAAACAATCTTGGCACTACTTTTATTTATTTCATTAATTTAAAAAAATATTTAGAAGTATACAAAAAATATTTTAACATTAAATTATTGTTTATTCTTTAAATTTTTTTTTTAATTTGTGTCTGTCTTATTTTTAAATCGATAATTACAATAAAAAGACAATGTAAGATTGTTTACTTTTTAAATCACGACGAAAAAAACGAGGTTATATCTGTGTATAATATGTATGTCTATTTCTTTGACACGCCGTACAACCTACAGCGTATGAGGTGTCATTGGATTTGTCTTGATTGTGTGACTCAGATCTGTCGGTTTTTGGTTTTTCTTTAAGTTGCTAAACAATTAAAATTTATTTGCGAATTTTGTAATCAATCGTTTGTGGTGATGACGTTAGAGGTGACTTATCGTTAAAACTTCGTAGGTATGTTTAGATAATGGT
Source organism: Lerema accius (assembly GCA_001278395.1). Taxonomy (NCBI): domain Eukaryota; kingdom Metazoa; phylum Arthropoda; class Insecta; order Lepidoptera; family Hesperiidae; genus Lerema; species Lerema accius. The sequence continues at coordinate 67,953 of LGAG01001113.1, read as the reverse complement.
AGGTATTGCATCACGGTAATTGTTAACCTTTGAACTTTGAACACTAAACTTGTGCTTCACTTATATCTTGCTTTTGATCTTTAGTTAAAGCCACATACATATTCATATCTATATTAACACGTGAAGAGTTTGACTTTTGGTACC
>LGAG01001113.1:42694-55422 GCA_001278395.1 Lerema accius | reverse complement strand
GCTCAACTGTGGACTGAATTTTGACTGGACGTACTTCTTTTACAGATTCTTCTTCTTTTACTCTTTTATCACATTCATCATTAGCGCTGATTCCTTTAACTTTGTCTAAAACAAAAAGTCGATCTCTTAAAGAAATACCAACGTTAAGCTTTACACATAAAACAAATTGTAAATCTAGGTTTTTGTAATTCTTCTGATATTTCTTTTGCTCTATTCCAGAACGGAACATTCTTGGGACCGACTCTTTCAGTTCCAATGATGATGTTCGCTGGTTTCGGCGTTACTCTCCGTGACTTACCACCCTATCTCTACTGGGGTTCCTACATTTCCTATTTGCGGTACGGACTTGAAGGCTACATCAACGCCATCTACGGGCTCGACCGAGACAAACTCGACTGCAACCAAGCGGAATATTGCCATTACAAGTAATTGCTTTCTTACTTTAATTGATTTATCTACATATCTTCTTTCTGTAATTAATTTCTTAACGAAATCATTAATTCATCTTTTAAATAAGAATACTTTCATTCATTACTTTTATTTTTTCAACATCTCCTTACTCTCTCATCATCAACCCCTCTCTCTCTAATGGCTCAACTTAGCAAACTCGATAATCTCGAGTGCAACCAACCGGAATGCTGCATTTACAAGTACCTTCTCTTCTCCTACAATATATTAAGAGACATCACCTTCTTTCTTTCTTACAACTAAAACCACGTTAATAAATTGTTTGGTTATTTCAGAACACCGCGACAGTTTCTGAGAGAGATAGCAATGTCTGCTGATCGTTTCTGGTGGGACATACTGGCGCTGTCCATCACGGTGGTCGTGCTTAGAACTGCTGCGTTCCTGTTGCTAAAGTGGAAACTCAATGCTGTGCGATAGTCAGTACTTAGAGGCCTGTATAAACATTAATGTATGAGTTCATAAGATATATTTGGTACTGGCCATAGTTTGTTGACGAACTTAGCAATATTATATTTGCCTAAAGCTGTTTTTAAATATTTTGCTGGATACGTCAGTTTGCCCAAAGGGGTTATAATGGGCATTTAAGCTAGGTTATCCAGCTTGATTATACTCTTACGTGCAAAATCTAAGTATATAAGTATGTAATTCCATTTCTTTAGCACGCTATACGTCTTAGCTGCTTTTAGATTTCAACATGTACAGTCAGCAAAAACGACCACATTGGTGAAATATTATACATAGTAGATATTACGTAGAGTAAATTAAAGGAGGTAAGGTAGGCAAAGAAACAATACCAAATTGTTTAAGTAGATGTTACGGATTAACAGAAAATTGAGTTAATTTGTAGGTTAGGTACAGTCAGCATAAAATAATTATTTATTTAAGTAAAAAAGATGGAACTCAAAAATACGTAAGCAATACGTAGATACTATTTATAACCTCTATTTAGAAAAAGTACAACACTGTTTGATTTTATTACATATAAATAGGTACTTATTGGGACAGGAATACGTAACCCATTTATTCTTATGTCTCTCTTTAACATTTAAACAAAATCAAAGTTTGAAAAAGATGCATGTACTTTAGAAACTGACATTTTAGTAACAATCTTTAAGAATTTTATGGAGTTACCTAATACCTATATTACAAAAACGAAATCCGGAAAGTAGATTAGTAAATTCGGTAATAATAAGCGAATTCTCTAATGGAAGTTATGTAGAACAAAAAATATAGGATAATTAAATCATTTTGCACCCAAAAAACATTAAGTGTCGCCATTTTATGACATGTCGATTTCCAAACTTTTGTCAAAAATTATGGGTCCAATAATAAAAGTCTAATGTGATATTTTTTTTCTACTAACTCAGGTTTTTAAATTTTGTTATATTATCTACATAATTAGTGAGATTTTGATATTTTTGTTTTTTTGTTATAGTTGAATTTGATTTTATGATGAATTAAAGGTAAGTCTAAATGAGCCTGTGTTCAAAGTTCAAACATTGATAATAGTTTTAAATAATTTAGATTATTTGATAGCATTTTTTAACATGAAATCCATTTTTAAACTGAAACCAAGTATTTTATCATGGATATTTTTGCATTTCCTTAAAAACTGCAATTTAAAAGAAATTTCATCTACAAAATTAGCTTAGTTAAAATAGCCCTATTGCCATATAATTTATCTAAAATACATTATGTAGGTACATAGTGCTAAATGACGTAATAGCAAAGTATTAATTATCGTCGATTACTTATAGGTAACCTTGTTCTATTGGAAAAAATAATACTTTTTTAAATTCCTTTGATATTTTGAAGTGCCTTATGAAATTGAATAGCAATTGTTACGTTTGTTTGTTTCTATAAGACAAAATAATAGTTAATAAATAATGCTACACTTATAGGCCCCACACTAGGGTTCCCTGTATCGTGAGTGCCATAGATAACACTAATAGACAAAGGATAACCAGACAGAGAAGAGAAATGTGAATTCTACTTCACTGGGAATCGAATCTGGGCCCCATTGAATATATACAAGCATGTACAAAAAGTAACCCATATGAATTCTGTGTTCTGACAATTCCATTAATCTCAATCGCAACATATAACATCCATATAAAAATCTAGTTCTAAGATTTTCTAAAACATATTTGTTTCTTTTTCAATTAATCCGTTTCATTAAATTAGGTAGTAGTTATTTCTTAGCCTGCAGTACAAAGTGGTGATATAAAAATGAATTAACCGTATTTATGAATCAAAGATAAACTGTCAATCGTTAAAAATACGTTTGTATATTTTTAAGGGGATGATTCATTATAATTTTGATAAAAACGTTCCATTATTGAATGGCAAAGGCATGTTAGTCAGTGAACGAGTTTTTATGCTCAATTTAGTTATTTATCAATATAAGTACGAACTATTAAAGCTTATAAGTAGGAATTTTTAACTTAGTAAGGGCTGTTATAGTTTAATCTAGATTTATAAAAAATACAAAAATTATTTAGTTCCTTTAATTTTCTAAGAACAAAAAATTAAAATAATTCTTACTGCATGGGATAAGTCACATAAGTAAATTATGATTACTTAAATATAGACAACTATAGTTGAGTATGATGTTATATTAGGACAGATTATTTTCGACTATAGTTTTATCTGAGATAAATTGCTATACTAAAGACTATAGTTGTTTATATTCGAGGCATATAGTCAATAGTCATAATTGACCACTAGGTATAGTCAAACTTATTATATTTCAATGAATTGACTTGCCAAGAATATGTATCTTATTCTTATCTTCATTAATAAGATTATGGTACCGAATATTTATAACTTTTATGAGATTATGAAAGGGAATTTATAATTTGAAAGTAATCCTAGAATTAAGCATTTTTGTAATTAGTCTTATTACAGGGATATATTTTACTTCAATTAAACATGACGATTAGAAATATAATTAGTTCTATTTATTTTAAGAAATTTATTTTTTACTATCTTGTATACAAATGATCAAAAGAGGATGGTACGTAATATTTTATTGTAAATAATAGTTCAAATTGTCTTTAAATACATGAATAAATACAAAAACAATATTCGTAATTTTATTTTAATATCCTTACCGTAAGTTCGGATGATAAGGAATACGGTTACGGAAGAAAATAAAATTTGTTTAGAATACCCGTATTTAAATTATACGTTATATTACAATATTTTACAAATACTTGCAGATAAAAGCAAACTTAAACGTCAAATCAGCAACGCGTTGCCAGCAGAGGATGCGAGCAGTCCGTTTGATAAAAAACTACTACAATGTTCAACTATTTTATTACAATGCCACCAAAAAGGATGAAAGCCATTTCACAGAACCTATCTTTTAATGGCGACAGTTATTTAGTTCAGAACGAACCCGGCAGAAAGCACCACAGAGCAAGTTAGTTTAAATTAAATAACTAGGAATACCCGATCTTTGGAATTGAATAGTTTTGTGAATTCGTATCCCATTGAATCAGTCCACGATAATAATCCAAGCTAGTGCTAATCGATTAAGAATTAACTTCATAAGTTAAACACAAAAATGTAGGCGACTTCAAAAATTTTTTTAACGGCCGGAAACGATTATAAAAAATCGAAGATCGTATTTAAAACCAATTCTTCAAAATATCGATTTAGATCAGGCATCCTTAGAACTAACTATTTACACTTTAATCCTATAACAGTTAAAGTAACAATTATTTAATAACACTAGTCACAGAGCATCGTATTTCATAGGATTTCCGCGAACCCCAAACAAAGTCTATGACGCACCATTGAGTTGTAAAGTAGAATAGGTACTCGAGGTAAGAGTACACTAGAAGTACCATCAGCTTTTGTTTGTCAAAGATATCGAACATGGCATAAACTGGCTCTCCCATTAGATGACTCCAAAATAACCTGGAAATAATAAAAATTATAGGGCATATAACCGTATCATAGTAAGTATCCTAGCTGATGCGTATTACAAACTAATTATTATCATGAATTGCTTTGGAGAACGAAAATATCGTGAAGAAACCAGTACATTATGAGAGCTTTCCATAAAGTTCTCAAAGGTGTGTGAAGTCTGCTAATCCGCACTAGGCCAGCGTGGCAGACCCGACCCGATCTTCAAATATGAGAAGAGATCCGAGCCCAGCAGTAGGGCCGTTATGGGTTGTGATGATAAACGCTAACACACTCATACCCCCGCACTAGGATTCCCTGTATCGCGGGTGGCATGGACAACACAAATAACATATCACTAACCCATGACCCGAAAACAAACATTTATCTGTAACATAACTATCTGCCACGGGAATCGACTCGGGACCCCTTGCTTTGCAGGCAGGGTCACTACCACGAGGTCGATGATGATATGATTGATGACATACCGCTACGAAACTTACACAGAACTATAGGTGGTAAAGAAAGCTGTCATTAAGACCAGGTTTGGCATCATGGACTCGGGACGTTTTCGTGGAACCAGGAGGAGATCCAGTATGATGACGACCATGGAGAGTGTATGGAGGGAGTGGTGAGACCAGCTCGGCAGGTAGTCGAATATCCGGACCGGTGCTAATAGCCCAGGATCCTTGTTCCATAAGCGCCAGAAAAGCGTGTCGGCATACTGGAAAGAAAAGAATATCCTCTGATCCTGACTTCTAACGGTAATGGTTTTTTGAACGTATGTGTGTCTATGTCCACTTCTCTGGTACCTAACCTACTCTCTAGAGCAGTGGTTCCTAACCTTTTTAGTATTATTACCCCTGTGACTTATGAGGAAAACTGATTTTACCCCGTCTTTGAAATGTTATCAATTATCAAAACAAACAGTACAGGACCTACAAGTTAATAATATGTACTTTCTGCTGTATTTTTTTATTTTACTATCTTCATAACTGGGTTATTTGTTGCGCCAAAATAATAACCGACTTTTTTATTTTGTTTTTTTTTTCAATGCAATTCCCCTTAATGCAAGAACCATTTTGCAAAAGGATCTGCGACTTCTGAAATGTCCGGTAACAGCAATAACGTGATGGCATAGCCTGTTTAGGCTGTGATGACGTCAGTTAACCAGGACTTACCATGATGGTAGGAAAGAGTATGCTGGTCATCACGAGGTCTTTGACCTTCCGCACCAGCACAACGCTTGGTCGATCCTCCTGCCCTAGTTTCTCCATCCAGTCACAGTATATGCATACTGGGAAGTACGCCAGGGTAATCAGCTGTAATCAGAATAAAAAAGAAAATAAGCTTCGACGACTCCGTAGCCTAGTTGGTAGTGACCCTGATTTTTAGCACTCGAGTTTTTTTGTTTTCCTATTAACGATTACTAGTTATTTTATTTTATTTATACCCTTTTTTGAACGTGGGGAAATCTTCATGGATATCTGTCCTTTGCGGGTACTTTGGACAGGTTATGCCGGACTCTTACCGACTTAAACCACTACGGATGTCCTTTTCAACTCTACTGGACCATGGTTTGTACCCTACATACTTAGGTACGTGTCCCTTTTTTACGGGGAGAAATCCTCATGGACTATCTCCGCCTGGGGGGAAGGGATTGCCGGACTCTTACCGGCTACAACCATCCATGTCTTATCGCACGTGCGCGCGAGGTCGCGGTAATCCAAATTCTTCCGCAGCACATATTTGTACTTAACCTAACCTAGACTATAATACCTATTTTAATAAAAGACTAGACATATACGTTTGATTATAATAACCATCGACAAATGAGTTATTGTCTGCTTATCTTCAGGACTACTATTAATAACTCGCAGTTTTTATTACTCCATTCATTCATCAACAGATAACTGACTCCAAGGCAAGGAACAGACAATTAATTACACGAAGTACTCGTTGCTATAAATGATCCTGTTCTACTGTGTATACATGTATACTATGTATATGATGTCCAGTTACACGTACTGACCGCAATTGGAATAAGGAGTACGTGTGTGGTTTATTTACGATGTATTTTGTTCTGATTATCCTTGAATAAGAAGATTGGCATTGATTTAAGTGTAGTCATTATGGATTTAGCGAACAAAACTCTATCACTGTCACTGATGACATGATTATTTTAGATTTGATGATCTGGTCTGGTGGAAGTTCGACCATGATTCATAAGGTCAAATTGAGTTTCGGTTTGCTTGAAACACCTGACAGGAAGATTGGAAAATAAATTATTAAAAATAAAAATATTGTCTCAAAACGACAAAAATGTCTATCAAAGCAACGTGCTGTTCATTTGTAAAATGTAAAATGTGTATTAGTTTTGTTTTAAATTCAGTAATAGTCAAATGCACCTATTTGTTACACTTATTTTTAACAAAATTTAGCTTTGTGCACTTCTTCGCCATGTGAACTTTAATTATGTCAAATCTCATAATTGTAAATGCCTCTATTATCCTTATAAATGTACAGAAAGTTGAAACGAACCGTGAATGTGAAAGTTTGTGTAGATGTTTGGATATTTGTACGTCCTTCACGCTCTAACCGTTGAACGGATTAAGCCGAAACTTGGCACACAGATAGTTTGCATACAGCAATAGGACATAGGATAGATTGTGTCCCGATACTAGGGTTCCCCTGGGATACATTTACTATTTTGCTTAACGACTTTTCCGCGGGCGAAGCCGCGGGCATCGTCTAGTAAATTAATAAATAGGTAAGTAACAATAAGTTTTTAAACTACACATTAATAAACCTCACGTATTAAGTGACTCGATTTGCGTATAATTAATCGAAGCGGCAACAAAACATACGACAAATTGCATAAATATTTAATGAGTTTGACCTTTTGGGGGGACTGAAGACTAATAAATAAGAATAAAAAAATCCTAACGTCATAAGTTTTTATGACACCCTGAAACTGAAAACAAATGACAGGGACACAGTGGTTTATGTACCCTGGACAACATCTTAGAGTTATCTTTAACTGCTTTAATTTTAAGTTCTAAATTATAGTAGTTATTGCTTTAGCAACGATTTATATTGGGCTGTTCAAGTATTACGCAAGCAATATAGGAGGGACTTTGATGGTATGAACGGGGAAGGTCTAGTCTAGATTGTGAACGTCAGCAGTAATTATTTACGATTATATATAATACAGCAAACACAATAATAAAAAACATCGAAAGTAACCTAAAGGCAAGGCAAACAATAAACACTTATTAACGTGTGAGAATTCGACCTCTAACGGTCGATTCGAGTGCATAAAATTAACGAACGATTAGATATCAGTTTATGAAGTTATATGAATAACAATTACATACTTACATTGAACCAACAAGTCAGTAACCGCCATCTAAGAGTGATATATGCACTCACTTTTGGATCTGAATCATTCGACATATCAATTGATAACACAACTATAGCCACTATCACTAGATGCAGAAACGCAGCACTATAGAAACATAATCGTACGTTTAAAAGCATATCACTTTTTTTCAGCATTTTATTGTCTATAAAATAAATACGCGACTCGTCACCTCAGCAAATGTACGCAGAATAAATAAAACGAATCGTCGTTTGCAGTCCCGAAGTACATTTTGTTAGGATGACGTTTGGAAAGGTTAAGGAGTGCTGTGTGCCGTCGATTTGTTCCTTATTGTGTCCATTATGAATACGGATTCTATTGCTCGGATTTATTTTATATTTATAAGGATCATCAAGATCTTTGATATTTGATAGCAAAAAGAGCGAATTTTGTACATAATAGTTTCCAAGAATTTCTACGAAGATGTTAGTTATAAAATTTTCTTTGGAACCACATACTAAGTATTACTTTATAACGACCCGTACGGCCCAATGGTTATTACACCGTATCGAAGTTCAATAGGTCCTGGGTTCGATTCCCAACGTGAAAGAAATTTGAATGATGAATTGAATGAATTTATGTTGTTAATAGAAAATGTGAGGCATTTTAGATGGATCAAGTATGGTTTCGGACCACTGTTGGACTCGGCAGATGAATAACGATGAAATGAAATTTTCTAGAACATATCTTTCATTTTAATTGAGTCACTTCACACAGAGGTTACATACTGCGACTGATTGCATAATTTATTGATCTCTTAATGGTAATCCATAGCAATTTCCAATTAGATTAGGGACTTACTTGTTATCAAAATTTTCCGCTGAATTACTCAGACTCTTCGAGACTTATAAAACAAGTAAATTGGGATTTAAACTGTTGCCCAACTTGTAAACACAGGATTTTAAGTGGTAGGGATTTTTTTATTATTCAAATATCAGCAAAATTCAAAAAAGTTTATATTCCTTTATTGATTTTAGTAGTTTTTGTAAAATTTAATAACACTTCATTCCTCTTCTTAATTCTTCGTAATGCCTATCGGCCTATGCTACATTATGTAATGTATGTATGTCCATTTCTGTCGCATGCTTTACTACAGCTAAAAAGGCTTCACAGATTCGTATGTAGTTTTTTATTCCGACACAAGTAAAATTTCTTAAATATTTTTTCCACTAATTACCATCAGTTTAACGAGCTAGTACAGTACTTATTATTATTGCAAATTAATTACAAACGTTGACAGAATGTCCGCTTCACTAAACGCCTGATATATTTCATTAGACAAAATTTAATGTAAGTAGATTGAAAAGATAAAACAAACTGTTCAATAGGCGTTTATTGATGTAAAAAGAAAAAAACAAGTAGTCATTAATAGAAAAAATAATATGACTGCTATAAATGAAGGGGGAGAGTTAGTCTTAAAATAATGGTTTCTAAAGCCAATAAAAATAGTAAATAATTGACTTCGGAAAAAATATTTGTATTAGGCAACATTTCTAACTGCTGTTACTTGATCCTATTTACGATACCATTAACAAATGCGGACGTAGTCGATATGTGGATATTTGACTAATTGCAAAACCTAGGAGTTTTTAAATTTGTTTAAGTTTAACAATGCTAGAACAACTTATTGTTTTGTGTCATTTTCTCTGAATTTTACCCACTTCCCGGTGTCCGATTGAGCTATCTGGTCCAGTCCTGATGACAATGCATGTTTATAATAAGCTTGATGTGATACTGCTACCAGGATTGGCTCCAGACGATTGAACTCCTCAATGGTTAACAGTAGGGACTTGAATTTTGCACTTTTTAACTATTTCTTTTTTTTCTTATTAACAAGTAATAAAAGCTTGTTAAAAAAAAACCAATTCCTTTAATTTCATGTATTTAGTTATAACCTATTTTTTCTTTTTCATTCTAAGCAGACCTCGAAAGCGCGAAGAATACAGTGGGTTTCTATGAGTCAATAAAGGTCACAGGTGATACCAACAGTAGCACAAGAGCACAGATCACTCCCGTGGAATAACCGATCATGCATCGTTTGATATTTACTGTCGTGATAATGTGCGTCAATCATTATCAGCTAACTCCATCCGGATGCGATTGATGATGCTATTATCGCTAATTTATGTAATAAGAGTAATAATAGGTGACCCTGTAATCTAACTGGGTCTAGAAGCTATGTTAGATTTAAGCTTAATAGGGTAGCGTGGAATACTAACCCTAATCCCATATCGGCAGACCAGACAAAAGAGGCGATAAAAGCCGCGCGTGGTAGGGCTCACGTAAGATTTAAGTTGTCCATATTATCATTAAGTAATTACTTATTATTAATGGTATTAAGAACTCCTCTTCATGTTAAGATGTATGTATATTGGCCTTCATCCTATTGCTTGAGTTAGCCGACTAATAACTCGTCATGTTCCAGCTGGAAGTTGAGTAGGTAGGTACATTTTTTGCAAAGACACAAGTGGGCTCACATTCAACCTGAACCAAAGATAGCAACCTACCAAAGTCCGCTATAAGAAGCGACCATCTTTCCTTAGGGATAGCAACGATGCATCTTTTGACCAACCTTGAGTGGGACAAATAATGATTACTAACTGGACTACTTATATTTACAAACGACAAACCTGTGCCAACAGTCTTGACTTTCAGTCCCCTTATTAAGAACTAGAAGTCGCCGGCGGCTCCGCCCGCGTAATTTCCCGTTTCTGGAATATTTTATTTTGCTGCTCCTCTCCTATTCATCATAGCGTGATGTTATATAGCCTATAAGTTTCCTCGATAAATGGACTATCTAACACTAAAAGAATTTTTTAAATCGATCCAGTAGTTCCTGAGATTAGCGCGTTCAAACAAACAAACAAACAAACTCTTCAGCTTTATAATATTAACTAGATTAACAACCACTAATATTCATACTGACAGCATCACTAAGACGTCCTACTAACCTTCTAACAATCCCTCCTACAGTTCTATTCAAGGTTTGTCATAGATGTCCGAGCGACAAAACATTGTGGCAATGCAAGCTCACTTGTAATCCTAACTATGTGAAAAACAATTCCAAATTCGAATATTTTAGTTCGTTTAACTCCCTCAAGTTCACGATCTTCAAGATTATTATTATTAACTATTTGAGGATAATGTGATGATTAGAAAATAAATGTGGTCACGTTTAAGATATAAACAATAATTTGACTTGTGACTTGCAACCTCATTATAAGGTTTATCTTGCCTGATAAGGTAAGGAAGCTATTGACGGAAATGGTCTGATCATGCCATTAATCGTGATACCTACCTTCTATCTACAGATGTAGATCTTCAATTATATAATATTAGATGATGCCCGCAGCTTCGCCCGCGGAAAAGTCTTAAAACATCCCAAGGGAACCTATAATCGGGACACAATCTATGCTATGTCCTATTCCTGGATGCAAACTATCTGTGTGCCAAGTTTCAGTTTAATCCGTCCAACCACATTTTATCCACACAAACTTTCACATTTAGTAGGATACTAAAAGACTAAGCGGACTTCGATCTGTCACATACATTTGTTACTCATAGTTTAGTCGATCCCTTAGTTTTCCACATCAGGTACCTACTCCTGACCTTAAAATTTCCATGTCTCTTTTGTAGACCCTCAATATACCGAACAACCTTTGCTATGGCATCGTTTCAATAACTCTAATAGCGTGGCTGGTCCTTTGAAGTATCTCATTAGCAACACCTGCCGGGTCCAACTGTGGCTCGAAACCATACGCGGTCCCTCTAACATACCTCATTTTTTTCAAATTAAAATTGGTCTACCTGTGCAGGATGAGGTCAGTGACAAACGCATGTACGCTGTGTTTTTATCTATTAAAACTAGACGGTGTTCTGCAACATATTTTGTGTTCTGGTTTGGTCGATCCCTATCTTTTTCATATTAGAATACTGCAGACCTTTCACGTTCATGTACTTTTAGTAATTGATCATCATCACGCTATATAACGATGTTACAATAACTCTATTTCGTTAGTTCGTTAAATCCAAGTATTTCGCCAGCAGCACCACCCACCGCGTCCAGTAATGATGCTAAATAAATCTTAACTTGTACCCGTTAAAATTTGAATCTATTCCCAGTGAGGTTTAATTTTTTTCATTTCTATTCTCGGTCTGGGAGTGTGTTGTTTCCTTTATCTATTTTTGTTGTCTAGCTGTCTATGGCACCTAAGACGGAGAAAATTCTACCATGGGACTATGTGTGTGTGTATAGCCTTGTTAATTTAAGTCGTGGTCATGTCACTCAACGGACCCGTAGAGTACTTATAGTATAGATAGATTTCTCGCACAGACCTCAAGTCCAGTAGGTACAAACAAATAAATGAGTGTCGACAAAGTGACCCAAATGATAACTATCCGATGTTTACGAATCTCGTTCAATACGCTTTTAAATGCAGATATTACAATAACTTGATGTATATCATGTTTACAAGTATGTCAGTACATAATATTATTCAGTATTTTCCTGTATTGTCGTTTGCTATTACAATTATGTATATTGGGATACAATCGCAAAATCATAGAAGCATCAATAAAGCCGTTAATTTAATTCCACTTATATGTACGAGTAGTACCAAAATTGCAGTCCGAAACAATATTTTAGCAAATTAGTGCCGGCGACGATTGTCGCACTGTTTTACACAACTATGGCAATAAATAATATATTTCTCATTGGCAGAATAACAAAATTAGTTCCCTAATATGAAAAAATTAAGGAAGTATGAAATTTATATAACGCCTGAACAAAATAAAATTATAATTTAAAAAAATTAAACCAATTTCAAAAAAGGTAACTGAAAAGTACGAAATAACGGATTAGGGATATAGAATTTGTTTTGAGGTCGGTGTGGTTTTACTAAGCTAACTATATTGCCACCGACCTCAA
>LGAG01001113.1:14053-25113 GCA_001278395.1 Lerema accius | reverse complement strand
TGCGCTACCTAATTAGGACTTAAGTATTTATCTTTAAGTTTTTCTAAAATTTCATTTTCTCGCATTTATACGACTATAACGCAGTTTACTCAGTCTGAGACGTAGCTACGTCAATTTACTCCACAGATAGAAATTGTCCATTTCCGCGTTTGATGCATATCAATCCCTTTATGTGGCGAACAATTCTGTTATTGTACACGTTAATTGAAACAAGGAACAATCTTTCAAACGTAGCTTTAATTATCTTACAATTGTCTGACTTGGCGCCTACCTAACAAGTATACTTTAACTGCCTTCTAATATACATATATTGCTCTATAGGTACACATGTATTTAAAGTGTTGGAATATAGGGATCCCAAAATAACTAGTTTTGAATCGATCCCGGACATCGGCTCTACCAAAACACTTACATAAATAATAAAAAATCCCTAAGTACCTATTTAGTGTATAAGTAGGTACTTGGATATTTAAAATTAAAAAAAATAAAATAATAACGCTAACACATTCATAAAGCAGTAGGATTCCGTGTCGCGGGTGGCATGGACAACACAAATAACACATTACTAACACCCATGACCCGATAACATTTATCTGTCACATTAATATCTGCACCCCGGCCGGGAATCGAACCCGGGACCCCTCGCTTCGCAGGCAGGGTCACTACCAACTAGGCTACGGGGTCGTCTATACGTATTTATATGCACTCATCATCTAATAGGCCATAACTCTAGTCTGAACAACGGACACCAAAGGTGTATTTCCATTAGGGTAATTACAGTTTCATAGAACCACTTTACACAGTGCAATCGCTGAATTTGTAGTAAGATGTCGTAAAACTATCAAACATTTACTAACCTTTATCAGATAAAAGGCTTAACTACGATTAATAATGTTTCCGGAAGATTCCATTTATGGAAACTAAAGGACTGTGACGTCATATGATAATTTATTTGCTATTTTATTAGGGATGTAATAATTAAATAAAACGTAGGTTGATTGCTTTTGAAATTGTTATTGTCTATTGAGAACAGGATGTGATAGCGGCATTTTACAAAGTCGATATCAGTCTTATACTTACCGATATTCAACTCGCAACCCACTTTAGGGGCGTTCAAGTATTACGTAATGTAATTTGAGGGGAGGGGGTCCTGTAAAATGTTATGATGCGTTACATAAGTTGTTGCGCAATGTGTTACGTAACATTGCTTTTTTATTACTAAAAAAATAGGGAATATAATTCTTCTAACTCGGCTAAATGGCATTTTTAAATTAAAATGGTTATTTATGTGTTACGTAACTTTTAGTAAAACGTTACGGCACGTTACATGGGAGGATAAAAAATCTTCAAATATTGCGTTACGTAATATTTTAACGCTCCCTTATACTTACCGATATTCAACTAACAAGTAACAACCCATTTTCTACTACTACTACTTAGTACTACACAATGCTTTAGGAAATACATAACACTACAGTTTAGAAGAGATATTTTTGTTAACAATCCCTATGACACTAATATAATGTTGTATTCCTTGACATTATCAGCATCAGCTCAAACACAAAATGTCCAAATCATCCCACGGGATTGTACCTTCAAGGTAAAATATTTCCTAAAATGCTTCTTGAATAGTTCTCCAGGCAAGACACGTAACTATTACCTTTGATTTTTTAATTTTGGAACTTTGTTATAGAATTATATATCAACCAATTACCATTATGGTGTCTCATAATCCCATTCATATTTAATCGAGTAATTTTAAAGAAAAAAAAACAGTATTTTTGAAGCAATATGCGGGATTCTACATACATACATTCATATGTATTACACGCAGTAAAACGATGATAATTATTATAATTGACATAAAGTTTTATTTAAATGAGGATCGTGTTCTAAAAATAAATTATAGATTGAATAAATAATTTAGTAGCGCGATAATTTGCTTTAAGTGGGTACTACGTAATTATCTATGCCTCCCTTCCTTATTTATCTGTACCTTGTAGATAAGTGGTTAAATTTAAACGAGGTTTAAGTACGAACTAAATGTATAAACAATTAATAAATTTAGTCCCGACTGCGTCAGAAGGATAATTTTTATTTTTTAAACGTACTCGTATGTTAAATGTTCATTTCTTTGGTATACTCTATTGCCCAAATGGCTTGACGAATTCCAACATGTGAGGTGTAATTCGATGCGTCCCTATTGCGAGAGGGATATAGGCTATTTTATTTTCTTATTATGGCATACCAATCCACTAAAAAACATGTCATTCAGATGTTTGTTTTTCTGTCAATTAGATCGTTGTAGCACAGACGGAAATGAGCACAGCAATTTGGAACTTAATAAAGCCAAACCTAGTCGCTACCTAGTTTCAAAAGAGTCATCTTTACAGATCGTCGCAATACACGCAGAGCCAAAGTTATTCGACAGTTACTACAATGGGTGTTGCAATGGAACCTTTTGGCCTCTGTTCCACTCCATGCCTGACAGAGCCACCTTCATCGCAGACCATTGGCGAGCCTACATCAAGATTAATGAGGAATTCGCTGAGAAGACCGTCAAAGCTCTTCATCTCCTGAACAAGGAAAAGAATGCTTCACCTCCCATCGTCTGGGTGCATGATTACCATCTTATGCTGGCTGCGAATTGGATTAGACAGGTTGGTATACTTGTGGATGCTGTTGCTGCTTCTATATATTCCTTCACCTTAGTCGAATAATTATAATTCCCTTCCTTTATTCCCATCAATCCGAAAACACGATAACATTTTTAAAATCCAGATTTTTGACTAACGTTCTCCAACATAATATTGTAATGAAAATTCTTTCCTCTCTCTCTTTCTCTATAGCGCGCTGAAGAGGATGATATTAAGTGCAAATTGGCGTTCTTTCTCCATATACCGTTCCCACCATGGGATATATTCCGACTGTTCCCATGGTCCGACGAAGTCCTGCAAGGAATATTAGGTAAACTCAAACATGAAATTTCATAACGCCCAAAAAATCCAAGCTATGGTAATACACTTGTTTCGTCTTTAAAGGATAAAATAATGTGTTAAATATGGTTTTCAGGCTGTGATATGGTCGGATTCCATATAACAGATTACTGTTTGAACTTCATCGACTGTTGCCAAAGAAACCTGGGTTGTCGTGTGGACAGGAAGAACTTGCTGGTCGAATTAGGTGGACGAACCATTTGCGTCAGACCGCTTCCAATTGGGGTGCCCTTCGACAGATTCGTGACCTTAGCCCAAAACGCGAAGCCAGTTCTTGCGACTAACCAGAAAGTGATTTTGGGTGTCGACAGACTAGATTATACCAAAGGCTTAGTACACAGACTGAAAGCATTTGAGAGGCTATTGGAGAAATATCCCGAGCATATTGAGCAAGTTGTGCTACTACAGATTTCGGTTCCATCGAGAACGGATGTCAAGGAGTACCAAGATTTGAAAGAGGAAATGGATCAGCTCGTTGGAAGGATCAATGGAAGCTTCACCACACCCAACTGGTCGCCCATTAGGTAAGGAGTTTTTCAGAATCTGTTTACACGTATAAGTACACTATGGTTCTTATAATCGAGATACGTTCATATAACAGATGCTCTCTGTAAATCTTTGTATCCGAATCTACAGATGTTGGATCAGTATTACTAGATTACCGAGACATAGTGACATCCGTTAAGCAACTCCTCACACTGAACTGGTGCGTATAGTAATGGAGCTTTTTTCCCCTCCATCAGATATATTTACGGCTGTGTCGGGCAAGACGAGTTGGCAGCGTTCTACCGCGACGCTGCAGTGGCGCTAGTGACGCCGCTACGAGATGGTATGAACCTTGTGGCGAAGGAGTTTGTGGCGTGTCAGATCAACAAGCCGCCAGGGGTCCTGATTGTGTCTCCGTTCGCTGGTGCTGGCGAGATGATGCATGAAGCTCTGATCTGCAATCCTTATGAGCTGGATGATGCTGCTGAGGTTATACATAGGTAAGATACGATTTTAGGTTAAGAGATGTACAGGTAGGGTAGGTTAGTATAGTTTAGGATTAGGATATAACTAACACATTTCAAGTTGGACAACATTGCGTTTTGATATACACAGATAGATATCACCAGGTACTTAGTTGTTATAATTAATTGTAGGTTAAGTTAAATTATACATTTGGTTTTGAAAATGCTAGATTAGGTTACAAACTTAAAATGATTATTCTTTCCATTAACTTACCTCATCTTTAGACTTTTGCAGATATAGATGTCAAAATTTTTGCGTCTTATCAAAGTAGACATCATGAAAGTTTCCTCTTCATTTTCCCAGAGCGCTAATAATGCCGGAAGATGAGCGAACTGTCCGTATGAACCATCTTCGGCGGCGTGAGCAGCTGAACGACGTGGACAGCTGGATGAAAGCCTTCCTCAAGGCCCTGGACTCGCTGGAGGAAGACGCTGACGACATCGGTGCCACCACCATGCAACCTGTCACCATTGATGACTTCGACGAATACCTGTCTAAGTAAGTCGTAGTTAAAGATGTTAAAATTGATAAGGAGTATGTCTTTTGGCAGATCATATGGGTTCCTGATTATGGAAGATTTCCAGGTCTTCCGACACGAAATTCTTATTTTGTACCTACTAGTAGTCCGTCACTCTGACAATGGAAACTCATTTAAGTTGTAGAACGAGCCAACGGTGTGGACATATTATACATATTTCAGAAAAACACTACTTTTCTAGCCCAATCGGATAAAACATCATTTTAGATCAGCACTGCCAAGGTTCCCTATAAAATCATGGCTCAATCTGGTTGTAACCCCTTTTTTTCCATCAGGTATATAGGCTACACTCAGAAGCTAGCCTTACTCCTGGACTACGATGGTACCCTGGCCCCTATTGCCCCGCACCCCGACCTGGCCACGTTGCCACTAGAGACCAAACACACGCTGCAGCGCTTGTCCAACATGTCAGATGTCTACATCGCCATTATATCCGGGAGAAATGTCAACAATGTCAAAGATATGGTAAGTTATCTGTATTAGGTAATTATAGAGGGGAAACACTTGTGTTTTTGTATAATAATAATGTTTGTAACGTTTTCACACAAAAACTACTGGGTCGATTTAAAAAAAAAATTTTACTATTAGAAAGCTGCATCTTAACTGAATGACTTAGGCTGTAGTAGGTAACATAAAAAAATAGAGATCCCTAATAAAAATGCAATAATGTAACCCAAGGGATGAAAGAAATGTCATATATTAAATAAAATTTGGCATGATTGTACCCTATGAAGGGCCGTAATCTAGAGTAATTTTTAACCTAGTAAACCTTAATGTTCCCGCGGTATAGCAAATAAAAGGACAACTTCTGCCCAAACAAAAAAAAATAAGTAGCTCAATCAGAATAGTAAGGACAAATCAATAGACGTTTAAGATCGATTTCCTGCTCTATACCAAAATTATTGTTACATCATCAATAATAATGTAGATATTATTTAAAGTATACTCGGAGTTCAATAAATTTAACCCGAATTCAATAATGTATAAAAAAAAACATGGCATGTTATTATTAGATGTGTACAAAACGAATAATCGGGTGTACGAACATTTGGGCCGAACAATCAAATATTTACACTCATTAAATACTAATTAAATTATCAATTTAATTAAATTGTCAATTTAATTAGCATAAATTACATAACTGGTTAGGTAACTACAAAAATATAATTAAATTTTCCCTATAGTTAACTTGTGGACAAGCTAGAATAATTAACAAATTTCTTTATTACAAACCTGATACCTTTATCACAAGGTACGTTTGTGTGCAATATAAATGTAGTAAGTACCAATTACCAAATACAGTACAGTAAACAGTAAATAATATAAAAATTTGAACCTCTTTTAACGTCCAGTTGAAAGATTTTGCCACGTAAATAGAGACAGTTCTTAGCAACTATTTGTTTTATCGGTCATGCATAAAATGAATGAACTTTCAACCCTATTTACGTATTACAATTCGACCACACGCGCACTTAAAAAAATATTTACATCTCTACCTATTCTTTCGCCAATAAGAACCACTATTGAAACCTTCGTCGGTTTTGTTTTGCAATAACAAACCCTTATCTTTTAAACTTTGACAACCGCTATCGGTCTTAATAATAATATTGATGTTTTATTCCACTGTCAATATATAGCCATAACTCGATATCTTTACATAACGTAGGCAAAAGGCCAAACTAGCTCTGTCATTGGCATTATTTACTTTAAGTATTTTTTAGCATAAAGGTCGAAGGTACCTTTCAAGGAATCTCACTGTGTAAATATGTTATGTACATAATGTGATGTAACTATATTTATGCCACTGATTTTTTTTAAGTACCTAAATAGTACCTGTTTATAATCATAATACTAATTGTTACCAGCTATCTTTAGCCTATGTGACTTGAAAAATAAAATCATTTCGAATGCATGAATGTAATCAGTGCGGATTACAGATTTTTAACTTTTTAAGCAATCCATAGACATCCGACATGTCTTATCGATAACAACCGTGACCGATTGGGTAAGGTCCTTCGCAAACCCGCAAGATATGTTAACACCTGTCGGTCAACCAAATTCTCCTTAACCGTGGCCACAGCTTGAACACGGTCAACTACATAGAATCGATTCAATCTGCAGCCGCTTTTTAAGGCCTTTTAATAATATTGTGTATTGTATATTTCCACAGGTTGGCATAGAAGGCATTACATATGCGGGTAACCATGGATTGGAGATTCTCCATCCTGATGGCAGCAAGTTCGTTCACCCCATGCCCATGGAACTGCAAGATAAGGTCGTTGACCTTCTTAAAGCTCTGCAGGAACAGGTGAGGAAGAGTTTATTTATTTATTTATTTAAACTTTTTGAACATAATTAACATTGATCATTGATTAATGCGTAATAGCAGCTACGCCCTTTAAGAATTTAATTACAAACTAGGTTTTAATTTTTAAATACGTATGTTAACCTCAGGTCTGCAAAGATGGTGCCTGGGTGGAAAACAAGGGTGCTCTGTTGACATTCCACTTCCGAGAGACTCCCGGCCCGAAGAGAGCCGCCCTCGCTGAACAGGCACGACGTTTGATCAAGGCGGCGGGATTCGAACCCGCGCCTGCGCACTGCGCTATTGAGGCACGTCCGCCGGTCGAGTGGAATAAGGGTGAGTGAAAATGGACTTTATTTACTTATACCAGTAGGTATAAAATAAAATGCTGGACACTCATAACTCAACAGAAAGATTCCCTGTGTCGTAGGTGCCATGGACAATACCTAGGTACATATTTTATAGACCTAGGTAGGACACAATCTGAGAACAGAATTTTGATTTCATCATACAAATATCTGTCTCGTTGAGAATCAGGACATCCAACATAATGATCGAAATGTCTGTGTTTTTATAACAGGTCGCGCTTCAATTTACATCCTGAGAACTGCATTCGGCCTCGACTGGAGTGAGAGGATCAGAGTCATTTACGCCGGAGATGACGTCACTGATGAGGATGCTATGATTGTGAGTTAAATAGCCCTACTGATATTCCAAATTCATTTTAATTTTCGAAGGACTGCTATAAGTTGCCAGTATCGGTTTTTCCATTCTTTTATAATGTGGGCATCTTCAAGTCTAGAGTTAATAGTTCTGCTAAGTTACTGCACTTTACCACCTACTTAAGACTACTTCACAATCCATCAGGTTTGATTGTAGTCAAGACTTATAAAATTTAAAAAAAAGATTTAGATCTAAAGCCTGAATATTTATTATTTTGTATTCTTAATTGAAAACGAGGATGAGCACTTACCCTAGAATCTTATGGCTCGTCAGCTTCTCAAGCTATTCCATTTAAAAACCACAGTCAATGTTTTGGATTCCTAAACTAAATTAAAACCATTAATTTCCAGGCACTAAAAGGTATGGCGGCAACATTCCGTATCGCATCTTCGAATATCACCAAAACATCAGCTGAAAGACGTCTCTCATCCACCGACTCAGTTCTCGCCATGCTGAAGTGGGTCGAACGTCATTTCTCTCGACGCAAACCGCGAAACTCCCTAACTTGTGGCGGGAAAAACTTCCGTAAAGCCAGAGACAACATACAGATGCACATGTCTATGCCCACAAGGTCGCCGATGCAAACGCCACCTAGATCTCCGCTACAGACCCCTCCTAGATCTCCCGATAAGTCCAGTGGCTCGGATTCCAGCTAAATTGCCCTCGGGTACAGAGTAGCTACGGATATAGATTAAAAAAATATTATACAAAGGCAGCCACACTGTAAGGCTATATTGAGGTTTGAAGCTGGTGTCTACTAGATGATGTCAAATTTGTTTTTTTTTAACCGCATTTAAATAGGGAATATAGACTAACCATCTAGGACGTCGAATTGGTATTTATGCGGTGTGCAAAACTATTCTTGGATAATTTTAAATAAAATCAAATTTATATTCGCAATAAATCACGAGCTATGCATAGGTATCAATAATCAATACACTCGATTTGTACTTATATGTTTCATAACAAAGTAGACGCCAGCTTACTTAAAGTAGGTATCCACCCCAATATCAAGGGGATTACTCACTACTCGTAGCACATTTATTTATGATCATGCCGAACGGCGTGAAATAAGCTCTAAGGAAAATAGGTACCTAAATTATTTTTAAATTCATCTTCATCTACCCAAATTGCGACTTCACAATTAATTATGCATTGTGTTACAACTTATTATGTATAAATTATTTTAATACGTATCGCTTCAAAAAGTAATGCATGCTTGTAGATTATGGTCTATTTATCTGATAGATTAGCTCGAGCATTTCGACGTACAATGCGGATCATGTAAAATAGTCTTAACTGAGCACAAACTTGCATTTCTGAAATTAAAAAATTATAATTATGTTTTGTGACATACCAATTAAATTATAGAGCAGTTATCATCATAATATTTCCACTTTGACCTTGTTTACCTAATATTGAAATTCTGCGTAATCGCAAATTGTTAATGTTTTTTAATGTTCAATATTGTGCTCTTTGATAAAACACGCAAATTTTTGCACAGTTAAATTATTCTGTTATTAAATGGCCATTCTAGTATTACATAAGTACCTACCTATCTTATCGTAGCGATTAGTTCGTGTTCCAAATGCCCGTACTGACCACAGACTAAATAGTTTGCAAATGTAAAACTACATACTTTGTGTTATTAACGCCAAACGACTTAAAAGCGACAAATTAGTATTTTGTACCAGAACTGGCTAAATGTGATTGTTGTAGCAATAACTTCAGCACTTTACGGTTAACCACTAACTATAGCAAATATCCATTATATAGCTCACAGACGAAAAAATATATAGACTGAGTGCCACTTCAGAACAAATGAGCGTAGTAGAAAAAAACATACCTAACATCAAATGATAACGTTTCCCGGTACATTGCTCGACAGGCCGTGATTAGTGACATACGTCAAATCGTACAAAAAAAAAGGAAAAACCTTAATTAATTTTTTTGTTCTTAACACTCAGTTTTTGGTCTGAAATATAGGTAGCTATAGTTATACCTTTTAAAAGGTACTTAGGTAATATTAATCTGGCCGATCCTATCACTATTGTAAATGTTGTGATTCTGAAGCGTTTACATCCTAGTCTAGCAACTAGTTAGGGTACTGTATCCATAGTCTGTACACGTACTGATCGCCTCGAATTTCCATGAACTTGGTATTTTTAGATACATGTATGTTTTCTAAGGTATTCAATAAAATATACAAACACACAAAATAGTTTTTTAATCAATAAATATGTACAAAATGTCCGTGATTCAATAATATAGTAACTTCATTAAAAGCCATATTTTTCTAGAGTGGAATGTTTAGACAATGTATTTTATACTTTCACAGGCAACAGCGCATTTTTTTAAAGTACCTATGCCGTCATTTGTTACTTAATTTTATTTTTAACAATTAAAAAAAAAATTACAGAGAGTTCAAATGCAGCTTTTTAGAAATATGCTTAAAAATTAAAAAAAATACATACAAATCAGCTGTAACAAAAAAAAGTCAATGCATGATAAAAACAATCATACTAATTTTTTATGTCTCATTAATATTTTTAATCTGTGAACTAGGAAAAATAGAATAACCTAAAAATACTGGAACCGAAGATAATAATAATAATAGGCTAATGATAATTATTATACAAATAGAAGCAGATAATAGTAATAGTTATAAACACACTTGACAAGGAAAATCATTGCGTCATATTCTGCTTACGAGTATGAACGCGACAGCAAATAATTATCGTAAAATGTAACCCGAAAGATTTTTCCTTTCTTTTCTAAGGTCGTAACATAATTATCTTTAGTATAAAATATCATTGAATTAAGTATATTAAATTAACATTTTACCTAATTACACATAATTATAATACACAAATATTTTGTTTTTTTACCAAAGTAATATTAACATCGAAATAATTTTGTTACAACTACACAAAGTACTCCTGAATATTTCTACTATGACGTCACATATTACGTCATCATTTTTCGACCAACGATGATTATAACTATATCTGTTATAACACCTTATAAGTATAAATGACTATTAGATAGAGAATGGGATTCGAAAGAGATGCACTTGGTAAAACAAATAATATTTTGGCCCATTCTTTAACTGTTTAAATAACATTGACAAATATTTTTTGATTTTCAAAGCTCATTTATCAATAAGATATGGAGTTATAAATGACGAATAAATAAATAAACTTAAATCGTCTAAGATATTAAAATTAATATTTCATTTAAATTTCAAACAATTGAGTGTTGTCCTGCTGTAATTAAATTCTAGAATACAAATAAATAAAATTGATAATTACTATACTATCCCATTAATGACAAAAAAGAATTTTACTCGCTATTGTATCAAAAAATCTGATTTATCAAGTAAAAGTACATCTATAACACCGATATTTATTATTCAATAACACTACATTAATAGACAGCAATTGAATATGGCTTCTTACTCAATTATGCTCACTAATACCAAGACTCT
>LGAG01001112.1:87467-100479 GCA_001278395.1 Lerema accius | reverse complement strand
CCGGTGGTGTCGTTGAGCAGCACCTGCACGGTGACGGGCAGCGCGCGGCGCCGCAGACAGCGCTGCAGCAGCGCCGCGACGTCGACGCCCGCCATGCCGCCGCAGTTGAAGCTCTTGGTCCACGTGATGAGCTCGCCCGACGAGATCGAGTGCTGCTTCATCGGGAACGAGAACGTGAACCCTGCGACACGAAACAACGAGTTGGAGCTGGACCGAACTTCATTTATGTCGTCTTGGAAACTAGCACCTCATTTAACGAACGTATAGTGACCGACTGAGCTAAACTTCTTGAGATAAAGCTGATCTTTTTTACTTAATACAATAATTCAATTGAAATCTATTTCCCATTTTTTTTGTAATCTTGGAGATAATAAAAGTCCCTGTAAAGTCGCTGGAGAGTTATTCTGAAGGGTTGTAATATTTACTTATAAAACAATAAAAACTTGTTATGACTTAGCTAATGTAAGTCGTAAAGATTAGTAAAGTTATCGGCGGAGATAGCGGCGACTATCACTGGAACACGCCGCGGTAATAGTACGCTATTAGCGCGGAACTATTATCTTGTTAGAGGTAACTTCACTTTATAACTGGACGGAGTGATATGAGAATTCATCAATCATGCCGTGATCAACACTTCTCTTAAAGTAAATAATTTCCAAATATATATTATTATTTTATGATATTTATTTTTTATTCGAATTAACATTATATGAGCCGACGAGTAAGCTCGTAAGTGTTTATTAGTCGATTGTAGAAAGATGTAGCAAGCCAGGCGACCTTTAAACATAAACCTTACTACCGAGCTAAATGAGAGGAAATTGCTGCGTCTTATTAATTAATCTAGAAGTGGCGATGTCTTCAAAGCGATAATTCCATCGCATTGGAATGTATGTGTGTGTGTGTGTGTGTGTATGTATCGCCATGTAGTGTGAGCGAGCCGCAGCTATGTTACCGAGCGAGAGGTCCTGGCGGGCGAGCCCCTCCTCCCGCACGAAGTCCTGCACGCAGTCCGCCAGGAACTCGAACAGCTCCTCGCCCGGACCGAGCCGCAGCTCGTCACTGAAACACCCCGCACATATTTACAAACAGAATAAAACACCACATCCTAGAATTAATGTATTCAACAAGCGCAAATAAAGAGCTCGTACATCGGTCACCGCGAATGTTTATGAATCTGCAACCATTATGATGCTGTTGAAAAAAAGGTAAATCAGTATTCAGTACCTACTAACCTGTAATCGCAATTGCATTTTTCTTTATAATAAACATGGACAAGTACACACATCTATAAAATTAATCTACGACTCCAATCAAGATGCAGGTTCCACCATGACATGCCAGAGATCACAGTACAGATATGAGAGTAAATTCGCACCATTATTCCGGTGCTAACTCCACTAAATGCGGTGCTATTATATTCAATTCAACGGTTTTTGCAAATGATGGATCATCACAGTAATTGCGATGATTTACAGTCATTATTTATTTTAAGTAGAGTTGTAGATAGTGCAATTGTTCAGAAGCTATTTACCTAATTTCCGTGCAGCATCTTTATCACTTTTAAAATTTAACTAGGCTTAAGGGTATTATTGAAACAATGTGACTTAACTAACGCGAAGACAACGTAGATATCGATATAAAAGGGTATTTAAAAAATCCCTTTGAAATAGAGTTAAAATTTTTACAAAAGACAATAATAATTCAAGTAAAAACAAAAATGACTACTTAATCTAACAAAGCAATGAGCTGGCTTCAGTGCGCAATGAAATAGCGCGCACAAATAGACTAAACATGATCTAGATGAAACTGATCCGTTAGAGAGATACACTGAAGCTCGGTGAGATCAACAACCACAACCGCAGCGCGGCGCGACACACATGACACGTGTCAACCACACCATCGCTCCACGCCCTTCGATTACATCACCGACGATATTGAATTCAGGTGCTAAACTGGATGGATCCTATGTTTTCAAGTCACACAAGGCTTTCGTAGTTGGAGGTATATAAAAATAGTATATTGGTTTCTTTTTAAGTTATTAAAAAGTGGGCAGTTATAGACCTGATGTGGTACTGCTTGACCTCCTCGCGCAGCAGCTGTCCGCGGCGCAGCTCCAGCAGCAGCACGCGGAAGTTGGTCCCGCCGAGGTCCAGCGCCAGGAACACGCCCTCCTCTGAACAAACACCACACACTCACGTAACTCAATAACTTTACTTTTATTGATGCATTTCTTTCTTTCGTCCTACGACGACCTTGTAGCCTAGTGACTAGTGACCCTGCCTGCGAAGCGAGGGGTCCTGGATTCGATTCCCGGCCGGCGCAGATATTTATGTGACAGATAGATGTTTGTTCTCGGGTCATGGATGTTAGTGATGTGTTGTTTGTGTTGTCCATGCCACCCGCGACACGGGGAATAGTTACGGGAGTATTAGTGTTTATGACATATTTCAATGTGTCTCTTTCAGGACGTAAACTTTTTCCATCACTGTCTGTATAGGGCTTAAAATGCCAGATAGTTATTTTACACCAAGTTACATTTTTCAGAAAAAGTTATCACAAATGTACTAAATAATATCGCAATCGGTGCGCCACCTACCTGTACCGTCAGGCAACTCGGGCACATAGGTGTTCTCCATCTGCAGGCTGGAGGGTAGTTGTCGCAGTCCGTTCTCGATCTCCCTCGTGAACACCTCCTCCACCCGCCGCAAGGTGGCGCCACACAGCACCATGTCCGACACTCTCGCCTCCACCTGCAACACACAACACACCCGTTACAACCTTACACCCGTTTACAATATCAACTTAAAAAACTAAATAAAACTTTCATGATTGCTAATTGACAGACAGTGCATAGCTTCAAGCAAGTCCACCGAAAAATTTTTTACATTTTTGTACAAGACCATAATGCGATGAGGCACCTACCAGAAAATAATGTAAATTATAAACAAATAAAATGTAGATTTATAGTTTGTACCTATAATAAAGTACCTATTATAACAATCTACGACCAAAAAGAAGTTTGTCCAGATTATCTACTATTTTAAGACAATTTGGAAATATTAATATTCTTACTCGTGTATCGAAAACCGAAATAAGAAAAGTACATAATGACCACGTCTTCGTCTATCTATTTACGACTATAATTTCACAACGGATGCACTGCCAATGCTGAACCTCATCCATCATAAGGGCAGCATTGGTTCTCTAATACAATTCCCACGATTCCATAACCTATGAAACGTGTTGAACGGAACTTGCTCGATCATCTCATATTAATTAGAAAGTTCCCCGTTCCTCGCTGCACGCGTCAATGATAGATGATGCTGTCTTGCACTTTGACAACCTCATCGCTCATCTCGTGTGAATCTATCATTTTTCTCATCTAAACTTTAAACGTTAGTATTGCTTGTTAATTGAATTGAACACGAAGCACATACTTAATATACTTATCACACTTTGCCTTGATAGACAAATAGGAATGGTGAGCAACAACAAACATAGTACCCAGTACTTTGTGTCACAGTACAGTCGCCCGAATGTAAGCAGAAGAAATCAATACAGTAATTCCCTTTACATATCCGTTACATACGAGTATTACCAAAGAAAACTTATTCCCACATCATTAATTAAGACGACGAAATAAACGTTATCAGTATAATTTTCTGCATGTTATAACACGTGGAAGCAATTAGGTATTTTATCGATTCAATCACCCGTTTAATGGGGGTGAG
This sequence comes from Lerema accius, assembly GCA_001278395.1. Classification (NCBI taxonomy): domain Eukaryota; kingdom Metazoa; phylum Arthropoda; class Insecta; order Lepidoptera; family Hesperiidae; genus Lerema; species Lerema accius. The sequence goes on along the minus strand of LGAG01001112.1, from coordinate 96,748 downwards.
GAGCAGGCAGAGTTTATCGGGAGCAGCGTTTACGTCGGTTTACATTATACGGCGGCGTGGACGAGGGGCTGCGGCCCGTGATCACCGAGTGACCTTGACGAGGTCACCTCACACCGACCACGTCACCACCTGCATTGTCGTGGTTGCGGCAATACACCGACATTGCGGCTCCGAATTAACCTCACCACAGCTGGCTGAGGTAACGATCTATTAAAAAAATCTCTTTTTAAAAAAGGTATGAAACAGCGACTAATCTACTGCAGATTAATGAGAGTTCAAATAAGTAATAACTCATTTTCTCAAATTATGTTAAGTTCTGAAGTTGTAAAGGAATAGATACCGATAAAAATCATTATACCTAACTACCCTTCATAGGTAGGAAGAAAATGTGGGACACGTTATTTTATAAAAAAGAAATAGGGTTTTGACAAAACAAAAACTGTCTCTTAAATAATTGATAAAGGATTCTTTAAAAAAATGCTATGATATTATTTTAGCTGGTAACATTTAGCTGCAGTAGTGATAAGTACATACGTATTACAGTAGTTCGAAACGTTCTAGAAGCTGTCTATCAACAATAAAACAAACTACAGGTAATTTAATTATTTTATGATGAATTATTCATTTTATGAAATCATAAATACCCTCCTGGAGCACTCGTAAATAAATAAAACAATTTAAGAACTGTTATTAGTAGATAACAAGTAATAACACTCACTAGTTGTAAATGACAGTGTTTTTACACTTGCATATTGATCAAGTTAAGGATGACAACACCTTACGCTCTACATTTACAAAAGATGTTGTTGGTAAGTAGTTTCATCTTATAATACATAGCAAATATTTCTAGACATTGACATAAAAAATATCATCGTCGCTGTAATTAAAATTAATGCAGATGATGTGCAGCATCACTTGAAAATTATTCATCTGTAACATTCAACTTGTTTTTAAGAAACAAAAAATTAAAAACGGTGACAACCCTAAGACATGGGGATATTTTCTGCTATATTATCAAAAGTATGTAGTTAAATTGTTACGGCAACCACTGTGTAATAACGCAATTAAATGAATTGCCGGCAATTTAGATCGTATAAATGTGTTGTTCACAAACCGTATTACCTTTATTTGATCTCCCGACGGAAACTTTAGCTTCAAGTAACCTGAAGACGTCATATTTGTTATAAATGTAAATAAATAAGATACGACTTTGTCAGATTTATGATTTGGTTCTTATAACGTTTGCACAATGCTTTACTATACGAGTGTAGTGCAAATACCGTTGTCGATAAGAAACATTGCAAAATGCATTAAAATTTACCTAATATTTAAGTTGGTACTTTATTTCTAATACACCCGAATAGCTTTTAGCTAATAATCGGACCAAACTACGAATATTATGTATGTATGAATTCTGACCATGGACAAACAATCGGATGTAAACACCACAGCCTTGACCGGCGACCTCCTGCGAGAGTAAACACCGCGGGATGTACTCATTACACTGGAGTTAGGTGAGTGGCTTGTGGCCGCTACGAGATAATATTTGATGTTGTAGAGTAGACGGTTGTAACTCCCAGAACCTTATTTATTATCCACTGCTAAGACATGCCGTATGATAAACTAATGCGGTGATAACTACGAGCATTTACTACATTTTTTCAAATGAGGCGTTGCATATTGGAGTGGCACGAGGGGATGGAGTGATCTGCTCGAGGCTCTTACATAGGGTTGTCGATGAACGACTCGTCGTCAATCAAAGCGCAATCCATTACAATTGAGAGCAGCTGAATTGGCCTCATCAGTTTAATCACTCGCGATGACTGGTATTAAGCGTTCCCACTGCTCCTGCGCTCGGACATACTGAGACTCGACTAATGCGGGTCAACGATTGCTAAGTGTGAAATATATCGTGAACCTATAAATGGTTTAAAATGCGCAGCGTATATCCGAATCGTATATAAAGTCGTAGAAGAAGCGAAATGAATACATGTAACGCTCCAACTCCAATGCGAGAGATATAAGCATGGAGATATTCCAATAACATTCCAATGTTTGCTGGGCTTCTTTCTAATTTGTCGAATCGATGTAACGAAGCCTCAGTCAAAATAGTTGACGACAGTAATGCGGAAACTCTGTAATTGATCGTAATGCGCGGGTTGCGTCATCATCAATTTGTGATCGCAGAAAGTTCAGGATTAATATAGGAGTCATACACGAAGTTCTCATAGCCGCAGTTTCTAGCAATAATTTGCGACCCACTGTCTTAAATCTTAAATTAATATTACGCTCCATCCCGTGATAGATTAATAATTAGCTAGTCTTGAGGTCCAATGATATTTTCCTATGATTTTGATTTGACTTCATGATAGGAAGCAGATAGAGAAGATGGGGTTTAGACGTCTGATTACTTCAAAATCAACCTAAACTCATACACCTCATTATGTACTAACGGGTACCTACATGTCCGAATTGCAAGCTGCATTAGTTGAATTGTCCGAGAATGCGCGTCAACTGCATTCTTATTAAAGTAAAAGAACTGAAAGATGCAAAACAATAATGTTGGTGGCAGTGGGCGGGGGACTCATAAATTACCTCCGACAGACAGGGCCCGCTGATTGACTCATCAACGCTTCGTGACGCAAATCTTTAACAACGGTCTAAGTTTTAGTTATATTTTCACTCCTACCTTAACAAACTGAAGATTATATCTGGACTATGAAGAAATTATTGTCGTGAAATTATGTCTGACACTCTGATATCACCTCAAGTTAGAAGATGATTCGTCAAGATATTTTTATATTGAAATCGGTATGTTTTTGTTTCTATTACACGTATCTAACTAGAACTTTACCACAGCTGTACTCTCGACGACTAAACTTAGACAAACAATAAATGTTGCAGAATTAGTACGGGCCTTCTGAACTACAAAAATTGCTCCAGAGACATAAAGACATTCTCGGTAGGTATATTCCTAATAGAACATTTCCACAATATTAGTTCTCACTAGAATTAAATGGTACGACAGCATGTAATTTAGCGATATGAGATGTTCATATCATTTATTTATCAAATAATTATTCTAAAATGATGCTAATTCTTCGCGATAACAGCTGTTTACGAGAAGCGGCGGTCCGTTACACTAATTGGAGACACGTTTGCTCTGTGCTTGAACTTTGATTAAATTATCATAATTGTTTGATACTCAGTAAAGTTATTTATTTATTTACAAACTAGTGGACCCGCCCTCGCTTCGCTTCGGGAAACCTATGCCGAAACGAAAGTAAAAAAAAAAGTAGCCTAAGTTACTTCTTGATATATTAGCTGTCTGCCAGTGAAAGTCCCGTCAAGATTGGTCCAGCCGTTTCAGAGATTAGCCGGACCGAACAGACAGACAGACAGACAGACAACATTTTTTTTTAATGTCATTTCGGTATAATATGTATCGTGTATACATACGTATGCATTTATTAAATAGCGGTTATTTTAATATTACAATCAGACACTTCAATTTTATTTAGTAGTACCTATAGATAGTATAGATATAGATGATGATTGATCGATTAATTTTTTTTTGCATTTTTTTGTATTTTAGATCCTCAATTTTAATTCAAATCTAGCTACCCGCCCGCGCTTCACTTTAGTAAAATATAGCATTGTGCACTTACTTACTCGTATAAAGTTTAGGTATTTTTGGTTCAAAGTTTCTTCCCTGTTTTGTACCCTTTGTAGAGCGAAATTGAAAAATCTGTGAAATTATATTGTAAACAGTATGTTGAGGAAGATATATTCTCAAAACCACGTTGATATCAGTCATGAGTCGCCCGTGAACGATCTTTGAAAAACTCAAATTTTGTACATTCTTTTCACTTTTTTTTATTTTTTTGATCAAATATCGAAAAACTGGGAGACACGTATTCAATTAATTTAAGTAAGGAATATTTGTTATAAATTTGAAACCAATCGGTTGATATTTAAAAAAAAATCCATACAAACTTTCGTTGCTTTTTCCAGGAAAACTATAATATTTTCCGGAAAAAAATATAGCCTAGTTTAAGCCCAGACTTAACAGCTATAGAATAAAAAAAGTTTTATTCAAATCCGTTCGGTAGTTTCGGAGATTAGCGTGTACAAACAGACAAACAGACAAACAGACAAACAGACAAACAGACAAACAGACAGACAAACAGACATACAAAAATTTTAAAAATTGTAGATTCATACTCAGTTACTGTTTTTGAGTCACTATAGATTAGTTTTTTGTAAATATACTCAATGTACAGACAAATTTATTTTACTGTTTTATTATAGTATAGATATCAATAATAATAGAAAAACAATACATGATTTAGACCCACCAATTTTTGAAATTCACTATCTAGGAGCGTCACATGATACGAAAGGTTGCTGGGATTATACCGATGATGCTGAACACTATTCATTATCCAAAAGGATTAGTTTAGGACCCAAAGATTAGTCTCGAAAATTTTACTCCACCAGAGAGATATCCAACGAAGCCTAATTATTAATTATAATTTACGTGCATGTGAGATAAAGGATAACTAGAGTATTATGGAATGATTAATTGCAAAAGTAAAATACGCAAATGATATTATTATCAAATTTTAATAATGCTAGACGCATAATTAACTTCCTACATATTACATGTATTTTTTTAATCATGCATTTGATTAAAATACTGAAATTAAATTCCAAATTAAACGACTTGCAAATGAAACATGTAATTTCTTGAAAATTTAATTAAAGTTTGCAGTTGCATCATACCCCTACGTTAGATTTGTACGTAAGAAGGAACTAAAGTTATTTAAGTATCTAATAAAGAAGATAAAGAACCAGAAGATAAGCTAATGGCACCAGATACGGCAGCTCGGAGAGAAGAAGACGCGCAGTTGTGATAAAAAGTGTTTGCACGAGGTGACGACGGAGCCCGGCGCGGGTGACACCAGACGTGAACCTTGACAAACGCTTATAATTACTGATAGCAAATTCACCAATATCATCTGTGGAAACTTCCAGAACTAATTGATAGCAATTTTATTAGAACATTCACTAGATATTATTGCCTTAGCGTTGACACGTCTAGTAACATTTTTTTCGTTTTATCAGTTTCCGTTTATTTGATAGCACTTCGGCATCCTGCAATCAATTACTGCGATTAATACAGATTATCCTATAGGTACACTACGTGCCTTGTGCTTTATCGATCATAAAAATGATTTTATGCTTTCTCCAGCGGGGCATTTTATGTTTACTGGAGGAGAGATATAAATATTATTGAAACTGGCAGATAGCGTTGTCAAGTCACAAAACTGATAATTTTCAGCCTGATCCGGTTAATATGTAGTTTTAACTGTTTTATTTTTATGTTCATTTTACCCTTCTTCGATCTTCGTTTCGTCAATTTAAAAGTCATTGTTATTTTAACACGTTCCGTAAACCGAATATAAGCTATGTCAGTCACCGCAAACCTTAATCTTACCTTGAGAGCTCGCGCTTTATCCTCGAGCTGCAGCGGTGGCGGCAGAAACTGCTTCTCCCAGGCGTCGGGGACAGATGAACCCTTGGTGCTGACGTGGGTGCCGTTCGTTGTCCCGTTAGCCGTCCCATTGATCGTCCCGTTGGCCGTCCCGTTGGCCGTGCCGTTCATGTACACGTGTCCATTGACTTTCTTCACTCCTCCCGTTCTGCCATTCTCTATTATCGTCGACATGTCTCCTTATGTATTAAAATCTGCAAAAGAAAAGAAAATCCGTATAAATATGAATAGTTACTTTCGGAATTGTTGTTTCCTCAAATTGCACTAACTGAACAATTATAAGGAAAGATTTGGCTCCTACTTTTTAATTCGGAGACATTAAACATTCAAATACGACATCCAGTATTTTTATTTCAACAGTCTTTAATGATGTCCGCGACACGCTGTCTGTTAGAAAAATTCAAAGTGCTTTTGTAACGTGATCCGAGTTCAGATAAATTTAACAACATTCAAGCCCGACTTTCAACTTCTTAACGAGCAGCAATCTATAAATGTAACAACGTGTTGGTTAAATATAGATGTAATCCTAGCAATGGAGTGCTTGGGTCGTAAGTTACGAAGAGTGGCAAGAGGGGTCTCCTCCGGAAGACGCTGCTCGGTGAAGTGGCAGTGCTAGCTGTCAGCGTGCGAACGTTCTTCGCGAGGGTCTGGGAAGCTTCCTGCCGGCGGCGATATATCTCGCTGATTGCACCGGCTTCGGGATCGGACTACGTAACGACCGGAAATCCATTTTGCGACGAGTTCTCTCAAGTGTTGGTTGAAGGCCGGAGCCACAGATCATTAATTGAGCTAGACATCTAGACAACGCAGCCGTTGCACAATGCAGCTACTGCTTTTGAAGCAGCGAAGTTTGCTTGTTTTTTTTAATGTTTGTGGGCATCAGTTTATAGCTTAACAATGTAATTGACGACTTCATTACTTTTTTTAGGTTGCAAATGTCTTACATCAACTAAACTAATATTAACGCCTGCTACATTTTATTTTTTTTATTTCAGGCTGTAAAATACTAGCAGGATTACTAAAACATATGACTTCAAATCTCAAACACGATAGACTATTTAATCACACAAGGCAATTTGAGTAGTGTCGGGCATTTTAGTGTAATTGTAAGTCACATGATCTGAGTTCGTGGAATAAAGCTTAATTGAGATCGCTATCTCGACCGTAGATTATGTTGACGTAACCAAGGTCGCCAGCTCGTCAGTAATGACAATCAGCCCGCGATTTACCCAATTCCAATAATTGTGCTTTGATGACATAACTTGCAAGAATCATCTGTAAATAATGTAAGTTTGCCAGATGCTTCTACCTCAGACCAAGTACCTATGCCATATTTTAGGCTGAATCGAGGAAAAGTTCCAGTAACTAAATTTAATATTTTCTGGTCAGCATAGTTTTTTAAGGTAAGTACCTATATAAAATGTTTTTGAAACGTAAAATTCTAAATGGAAGGCTGTCTAATCCAGCCAGAGGATTTTCTATCTTCTCTTAGAGCAGTGTCCAGAGACGGGAAATAACACGGGAAATCCCGGAGGTCAACATAAAACATAATCAATGTTCACCAGTGACACTATTCTTCTAATACGGAATACTTTAACTTTCTTTTCCTTCAATTTACCAAACTATAATAAACACAATAAGTTAACATATTAAAATCTGGTTGGAACCAGTCTCTTGCACGTGGGCAGACATTTAGACAAGCATAATTATGTTATGAAATTTACTTTTCCTTATCCGTTATCAATTAGCGGCCGATAGTAAAATATTTGTGGATAGGATCAACAATGTCGCTCGCAGACTGATATGCTTGTATCATTAAAACGTGAGAAACATCGTGTTTCATTCCAAATTTTAATTTGGTTTTGATTACAACGCGGCATATTACGCAGCATAATGTGTAACGGCAAATAAGAAAGCTAGATATCGATAAAATAGAATATCGCTAAATTAAATTTTAAATACATGTTAATTGTAAGCCAATTGCAAAATTTAGTCAAAATGTTTGCGCATACACAGATCTACACACATACACAGATATTATCGTCAAAACGATACGATAATAAGTTACAAGTCATAAGATACACATAAATTGAATCTAAAGCTACCTGCACGAACTAACGTCTCGCAATTACATTCTGTAACACTTCTCGCTTATTTGAGGATCCAATATTTTTATACCGATAATCACAATCACAGAACAAAGAATTCCGTGCCGATAATAAACCAAAAAGAGTGACTCTACTACACTGTAGGAAACTATTTTAAAAATTTTGGCTCCTCTATGATTTTTCTTGGAGCTTCGCATGTGCGCATTAGGCACCTAATTAAATAAATAAATTGCCAATGATAATTGCTAATGAAATGCCAAAATTAAATTAATTAATGTTTAATATCAATAATTAAACAGGAATTACATCATAATTAATTCCGCCACTCGATAATAGATGTCGCCATAAGTTGATGACACCAAATATGACAAATAAATATAAGATACTGAAATAATTTGAAGATAATTTTGATTAATTTCAATAAATTAAAATAAAACCGCAAAGAATATAAACCTAAATTATTGCTTTTGTATGAGTTTCCTGAGACTCTCGGGGCGAAATTTCAACCACCGTTGACAGCATCATCAAGCTTCAAATGGCTTTACGGCTTTCCATATCATATTACAAAGCTCCTAAATAATACAAACAAGTTCCATCCATATATTAACATTAAGTATGAGGAAAAAACGTCTGATTAAGGATGCAAATACGAACGCATTTGTGTGCGGTAATATGTACTTAGCGTGGTTGTGTGTGTGTGTGTGTGTTGTCAGTGTGTGCGGCGTGACGTGGCGACGCGCCCACCGCGCGCCCACCGTGCGGCCAACGTTGGCGCCAACTATACACTGTAATTACTGCTGTGCTATATATTGCACGCACTCGACGGAATATAAATATACGTAGTCAATAAACTTACATAAACGCCAAGTAAAAATGTAAATAATTTTATTATTATGCGCGAGATGTTACAGAATGGATGTTGTTCTAATGGAAGAGCACAGACTTACGTGGTAGCTACAAATTATCTTCTTTCACTTATTCCGAGTATCATTGTCAACACAAAATTTTAAAATAATCATTAGCAATGACTTAATAAAATATATTATGTTCTCTCAAAAATAATACCTTCCTATATTTTTTTTTTGTTAAGAATCAAATAAGGAACATAAAATCAACGGAATTAGTAATGGCAGCATATTTTCACAAACACAATTTTCACATTAAAAATATATACTTAATTATACTTTTTTCCGTGTCCGTGTGTACCAGCGGAGCGCAAGATAAGCAAACCCAAGCTTGTTGCCAATAAATCGCTCATCTGCTTCGTAACATCGTAAATATTTCTAAACGCACTGATATACTAACCGACTATAATTTGCTTATAAATACTTGCATAACTAACCTTTTAATAATTTGAAGTGAAATAATATTGGACGCGAACGCTGGTCTGTCCCTGGAAGGGGTCCCAAAACAAAAGACGTCGGAATCCCAAGTACGTTCTTTAGTTTTATTTATGCTTAGGTTACCAGCTCAATTTGACTCTTGAGATTGAGCTCTTAAGGTAAGATAAGCAATAATTAAGCATTGTTTATGAATATAAGCCAACCTTTATAAAGTGGGTGCGGTCATTTGCGGCCCCTCGAGCTGTTATCGGGCGTCGAGCGGCGAGCCTCCAC
>LGAG01001112.1:69212-80288 GCA_001278395.1 Lerema accius | reverse complement strand
AGTTTATCAGCAAACCTTTCAACTTACAGCAGAGGGTTCGTCCTCTGTCTGTTTGTATTGACCATGGCGTGCATGAAACAGGGATTCTTAGATTAGGGTTCGTAGTTGTAGCGTAAAAAATCCCCAAAAACAATATTGTTACCTAGAGCCTCCATTACGGCGTTCAAAATACATTACTCCTCTTATTAATTCATTGTTGCTCACACAAAGACAATAAGGAGACTTGAATTTTTCATCAGAATAAAATTTTCAAAGGCCCAACAGGTATGCAGAATTACTTTAAATACGTTATACTAAAAATGAACTTAGGTACTCTACTCAGTGCAGTTTTTTTTTTTCCAAGCGCAAAACGCGTTACTTTTGCCAATAGAAAAGTACCTATATTATGTTAACATACGGCGCCCAATCCCACTGCGGCCTCGCGGCACTACATAACGCGTCCTATCTGCTGCGGCCAGATTATCACACATTTTAAACAAATCCGGAATCTGCTTAAAAAATTACAATCTCGTATTTTGAACCTCATTCAAATACAATGTCCTGTTTGACTCTTTTATTTACATGCTACAACATAATGCTTGACTACGATCCTACCTGATGACACGTGGTGATATACGAGTATGCAGTCTTGGATAATAAAGCGTATTAAGTTAGAGGTAGCCTATTGGCTTAATCCTCGAAAACATCAACATTGTATTGCGTAAAAAAACAACTTGTATATGACGCTTAACCATTAAAATTTGTGATTTACCCGTGGGTGTGTGTCCAGGGTACCCGCTACATCGAGCGGTACTCCCTACTGCATCAGATGAATGAGATATGGAATATTTTAGCATTTACCAGCCGACGTGAGCCGCGTGGCGGAGTGGAGCACGTGACGGCGTCCACTGCACGCGGCCGACGGTGATAATGTAACGAAAACAATTTTTTATTACAAAAGATTATGTGCGAAATTTGACGGCTTTTATTAATGTGTGGGTGTTTAGATACCCACGTGACGCTCACACACAGCAAGTTCATACATTACACATACAGATACAGCGCTTCAATCGTAGGACTATTAGTGATAGTTCTCGACAACTTTTTATTACTGCTGTCTTGTCGTCGTACATTAAAAAGATGAGTTAAATTACTTATATTTTAAACAGAAGTACAATTAAGTAGAAGTACTCATACAATTTTTAGGTAAAAGATAATGAAAGCTTAAGAGGTTAAGAGGTTTTTAGTTGAACTGTAAATCGACGAAAATCTTAAATTCATTGAATTAGGTAATAAAATCCCTAAAATAGTAAAGTATCCACGGAGTCCAAGAAACGCCTGACAAGAATAAATAACAAATATTTTTTCACGTCAAGGCGCTATTCTTAAACATAAGGCGTACTTGAAATAAAGCGATGGATACTCTTCTTACCATATCTACTCAATTAGGTCAGATAGACAACTCATATTAAAAGGTTCGTAAAACAACAACCTTGCAACCATTCTCATTTATTAATTACATAAAATCCACAATTGTTAATCTAAATAGGTGTCCCTTATCTCTAGCGGACCGCGGTCGATTTAAATACTAGCATTGTATCATACGTATCACAACTTGAGGCACTTGTTCTTATTATCGATATAACACTACACTAAACGTCACAGCCGCGGCGCAGCACTGCAGTCGTTATTAACCCCGAACGATATTCCCATATCATCAGATACTATTCACTACCAAACATTTTATCTCACTAAAAAAAATTATAAAAGTACGGTTTGTTTCATGTACATATACAGCGATACCAGCGAACTTAAGATTATTTAAATTGACACCATTTTGTTTAATAATTCAATTACATTTAGCCACGATTGCTATAATAAGTTTTAGGAAAATCTGGCCGCAATATAAAAATTAAGAATGATTAGTTTACCAACAGACTTGAATAAGAAATGAATGAGAAAATAACACAGTTGCTGGCACCATGGGCATCGCTCGGCACTCGTTAATAACAACCTTACAACGCTTCCGTCTGTGACGACCATAACATCGGCTGCAGACCGACACACAAACTATACTTTAATTTATTATACCCGAGGTAGTTCTTCATACTTGTATACCAATCTTAATGGCCAAAAAGGACTTAGATACTTTTAAATTTAAATATTATTGCATAGTTTACAAGTTGGTCTGCAGCCAGCTTACTAATAATCCATACTATTATATGCTATATACAGTTCATTACACACCACTCGTATTGTTTGAACACACTTATATAATACTTAAAGAATATACCATCTGTTAAAACTGTTTATATTTCATTGGAAAGTTTAGTTTGTCTCTCTTAATTGATAAATAAGCCTTATATGTCGATAAGCTGCGAAACACATTGATAGGTACTGGAAATAATTAGTAACCGTAAAAAACACAAACATGCCAATATTTTCTTATTAAAAGAACGACATTTTTTTCAAGATAAAAACTGCAATGTACGTCAAATTAGCTTAGGTTTTTGATTAATTATTGTAAAAACTACAATCAATGAAATAATAGTATTCGACAAAATTCAATACGACATTCTTTGTATAATGTCATAATAAAATTTAAAATTGGACAAGAAACTTCATACTTGTCATAACCTTAATGTTACCTCAAAATACTTAAAACAAACTTAAAACTCATAATTTTGTTCGTATAGATTCATAGCACGTTACCACTTACAACACTTCCTTCAACCAGAAAAACAAATCAAATGAAAGGGTTACTACTCATAATTCAAGTATGTATTACTCGATCAGATAAAGAATGGGATCTACAAGTTATTCGCGGCTGTATGTGTCTCATTCCAACACTGGTTTAATTGAAGGGTATAAAGACACGTGGAAATTAATGAGTTCCGTGTCATCCCATTCTTTATCTAATGTTGTAGAAATTCTGTATTTCAAGTATCTGTATTCGTCGCTTCATTATAATAAAATAATTAAAAGTAATGTTTTGGTTCCCTCCGCGCCACCTGGAATATAAAATAGTTATTTCTGAATTATTTTTTTCAAATCGAACTTATTTTTTAATTCTATCGTGTCTCAATTGTTTCGGCATCATATTGGAATTATTTGGGTGGTGTATTAAAAATTAAGTTGACTTTTGACAAAAATAATTTTGCTCATTCAATTGCGCAACGTAACAAACAAGCTTGTTTCACAGTGTCCACCTACAAGAAAACAACGCAGATGAAATGGACCTGTATGATTTGAATACCGCATGAGGAACCCTTCGACGGCGGGGTCCGACGACATACTCGTGTATTAATTCATGTAAGTACCGGTCTAGTTGTCGGTGGCGGTGATGATCTCGAGCGGCAAGGGGAGCGACAAGGGGAGCGGCAGCGCGGGCCGCGCGGGGCGAGCGTCCACGCACGTGGTCTTGAGGTGCATGGACAGCAGCCCCTTGGCCACGAAGCCGCGCCCGCACAGCGAGCACGAGTACGGCCGCGCGCCGCTGTGGTACCTGCACCACACATACATCACACCATTACATTACACACAACATATAAATAACGCTATACACTCGTAGCCCTACACTAGGATTCCTGTGTCGTGGGTGCAGTGGACAACACAGAAACATACAAACATACACCCAAATCGGGAACAGAAATTTTAATTTATTGTTTAAATTTCGGTCCCGTTGAGAATCGTACCCAGGCCCTTTGAACGGTGAACCGATGTGGTAATCATTGTGCCATACCGGTCGTCAAACTAGCAACAACTAGCTACAATGTACGACCATTATGCAAAACGCCAAAACAAATTGATAAGGACTATTTTAAAAGAAATATTTTAGTTTCCGCAGAATGAAAATGGAATCAAAGTGGCGACCTCTCGTGGATGACAAGCGTGGAGCGCTGCGAGAAAGCCTTCCCGCAGTGCGCGCACACGTGCGGCTTCTCTCCGGAGTGCACGCGCTCGTGCAGCGTCAGGTTGCACTTCTTCACGAACCCCTTGCCGCACGTCCTGCGCCACACGACACACGGCTGTACATCATATACTGCGGGTGCTCGGACGTGATTACAACGAGAGGACCCCTTTATTATATCAATATAAATATTAAGGGACCAGCCAAACTAATAGAGGTTATTGAAACTTCGTCATACCAAAATCGTCAAATGGGATAAGCGTTTGATATCTTAAAGAAGGTCGAGAGAATCTGATGTGGAAAACTAAAAGATCGACCAAATTATGAGGGGTAAAATATAAACGTTTGCCCGGGCTTCTAGTATTAATTATGGATGGTACGTGTGTGTGTGAACGTACTTGCAGACGTGCGGCTTGTACCCGGTGTGGATCCGCAGATGGAACTTGAGGTGTTCCCGCGAGGAGAGCGCCTTCCCGCACACGCTGCACAGGAAGTTCCTCTCGCCGGAGTGCGCGCGCAGGTGGCGCCGCAGCGAGTTGAGGTGCGCGAACTGCCGCGAGCACTGGCCGCAGCGGAGGGACAGCGCGCGCGTCGCCGCCTCGGGGTGAGCCCGCGTGCGGTGCGCCAGCAGACATCTGACACACACACTTCACTGTGACGACGTTAACGAGAACCACGACGGCAGCGTTTCATTTGAGCGACCGTTGTTGTCCTCAACGTGGCGAGGCACGGTCGGAGAACCATTTCTTGTATGTCGTTTTCCCGTCTATTCTCACTCACCCACGTTCAAAATTCAAACGAAATCACCCATTGAATCATAAATTGTATTAGATTTATTAAAGATACATAGTGTCCACTAGCGCGACCCACCTCATGTAGACGAAGTTCTCGGGGCACAGGTCGCACACGAACCGCTTGGCCGGCGCGGCGCCCTCCCCGCCACCCTCCGTGGACACTCCCTCGCCAGCCTTGTGCGTCAGACCTCACACACAAACACTACATGTAATATTCCCTCACTGTTATCGTTGTGGTAGGGTTGCAGTGACTTTGTCGGCGATTGAAGATCTAACCAATAGAGCAACCCCGAATACGTGACCGATTTATGTCATACGTCTAAATGTAAACATTGTAAACCATACTGAAATCAGAATAGGAATTTCACATTGTCGTCAGCGGTCTCACAGCTCACTGGACGTACGATCATACTTCAATGAAAAACACGAGAAATAACCGAACTGAGACAAAACCTTCGTAAAATTCTATTTCATTTTAAAAATGGAATTCTATTGAAACAAGTGTGGCCCAGTTCCAGCAGTCCGGTGTTCATCAAATTTAAAAAATGGTCGCTAAACGAATTACAATATTTTTTTTAAACACTATATTTCTGAAAGAAAACTCATATTAAAAAAATGCAAACAGCAGAAATAAATAAAAATCACATTATTTTTCTATTACAAGATTTTTGTAAAAAGCGCGAAAGCGTAATCAACATCCCTGGTGGGGATCGAACCCACGACCTTTGGATTAGAAGTCCAACGCGCTATCCTCTGCGCCACAGGGACGACAACAATCAATACGAAATTATTATTATCATTATACTAATAAGTAAATTCCATTCTTTTATTCAAAAATAAAAAATAAATTATTTCCACAATCTTTTCTTACATTAATTCTTTGAACGTATGTAAGTTGTAAAATATAAATGATACTATTATATATAGAGAAATGGGACTAAACATCAATTAGCTCGTTACTCTGTAGAAAGTGTAGTCACCAACCAAATAATCAAAGAGGAACTAGCCTGAACGGCATGACCGATTCCTCACAATTTTTAACTAAGTATTTATTATTTTTTATAAGTTACGTTTCAAGGTGAAAAACATGGCGTGTTAGTACACGTACAATATCAGGAACACAGTGCACCTGCGACCTATGTTACCTAGATATGTGCGCCGTGCTAAATATATGCAAAGAATAACAATAAAAATGTTCTAATAACTGAGATCTTTAACTCCGAATAAATCCGAATGTTGTGTTATTGATATTTTTGTTACAATGAAATGACAGTTGGCACGATAATGGCTGATACAATTACAGTACGTAACAGGCTTAAATAGTTGATAAGGTATTAGAGCATAAAAACAGCGCCCAGAAATGGTCAGTTCTACAATTGGTCCCAGACTCCCAGTGAAATTCCTAGTTGTTTATGATAGAGCTGTGTGTGTGTTACCATGTTTGAGTATCTGGTGGTGGTCGCGGAAGGTCCTCTCGCAGAGCGCGCAGCGGAAGGGGCGGCGGTCGCGCTGCCAGTGTCGCCGCCAGTGCGCTGCCCACTCGCCCGCCTCCAGCACCTGACGTATGTTCATTTTGACAAAAAAGAACTGCATTTCTTAGTGTATAATTATGCCAAAACAAAAATTTATGCACAAAAATGTAAGTAATTAATATTACTTTAATTATTATCTATTAATGAAACCCGCCTGGCTGAGTGTGGTTTCTTTCTCACAGTTGTGGCATACTTGACCAGCACCAAGATGAGAAAAACAAGAACTGATATTATTATTAAACATTTCGAGATTACAACCTTACTACGCCCATCTTTTCTATTTCTATGGACTTTATAAATCTGGTTTTAACATAGTGGCGTTCAGTTTACCTTCTGACAGCGATGGCAGCGCAGCGGGCGCTGGTCGGGCAGCGGCGGCGGCGCGGGGGGCTCCTCCGCTGTCTCTGACTTCGAGCCGTGACATCTGAAACCACAACACACACAACCATTACACTCATACTAAATACTTGTGTTGTTGACAAGTGTTTCAAAGAGACTCTTAAAGTAGCTAATGAAATGTTGGTAGTTTCTTTGTCTCATTAAGTTGTATGAAATTGACTGAACTTACTGTGCATATCATTGAACTTGACAGTTATTTTTATAATGCTTAGAATATTTATCACTTACTTATAATGCTGAAGCATTTCACTCTTGCTCTTGCAGCGAGTGAAACACATGCAACAGAAGTGAACGTCTCCCTCACTCACTTCCTGCTTGACGGCCGGCAGCCCGAGCTCCTCCAGCACCTCCTCCTTCACTGCCCCCAGCCCGCCCAGCCCCGCTGCCGCACAGCTCTCACTCAACACCAAGTTGTCACTTAACAACCTCTTGGGAACCAAACTTTTCCAATCTTTCGTCTTACCCTTACTCTTTCTCCCTCTCTTGTTCTCTTTCACTTCTCCGTTCTTCGCTTCCTCCTTGAGTTTCTTACTCTTTTTAGGCTTCTTGAGGTGAATGAGTAGTGTATCTTCACTGTTATCGGACGGCACGTCCGGTATGTACTCATCACTATTGAAATCATCATTACAGCTTTCGATTTTAACTGGGGAAGACGGCTTGGAGTCTGGCTCGAGTTTAACATCCTTACTACTACAACTATTGTTATCTTTTGTACCTGAGTCGAAGAAACTTTCAGTCTGTGTGCTCTGGTTGTTGTACAAGCTGTGTACTGGAGGGGGGGAGCATGAGTTCTGTTTCACCACTGTCAAATCTACGGAGTCGTCTAGAGGTAGGACTGTCGCGTACACGAGACGTAACCTGGAATCACATTCAACAACTCTATGGTAAATTTAACAAGGTTAACATTCATAAGTGTATTGGATACATGATTTTATTCGTTTAAGGTTTGTAGAATTACTTCATTGATTAAAGACGCAGGTGTAGAGAGAACCATCTGAAAAATAACAAGCGAAAACTAAGCTTTACCTATGTTGTACTTCCAGAGTCCGGTTGTAGAATTGATAAAATTCATCTATTTTGTAACAACAATCGTCACATATCTTCTGAGGAAGACGGTCGTTCTTTACCACCTATTATGAAAAATAAACACAAAATTAACATAACGCTATCACGATTATTATCATACCGAATGGCAAGTCCAATTATACCTTAATTGGTAAGTATAACGACATTTTAAGATACACAGAATTCTCCTCGTCAAATATATAGTGATTAACGAACTTTGTAGAACAGCATAAGCGACAAATATCACCCATATCTAATTTATATTACTTATTTAATAATAAAAATAAACGATACAATAAATCACACGATGGCCATACATTCGCTTTAGTCACAAACTAACTAACTAAGTAGTTAGTAAGTAAGTAAGTAGTAAGTAAGTAGTTAGTTAGTTTAGCATGTTTCAGTTCAGTACGAAAGTGACAGAAGAACAGCTCGGCCATTTGTCAATATTGACCTTTCCACCTAGTGTTGCCAACGTACAACGAGCATTATGTGAGACCCAATATTGTGCGCATATACAACGTATACGGATAGAATAAATAAGAGGGTGGGCGGAGAAGGCAGGCGCGGCAGGAGCTCTGCGCCAAACTTTTGATTAATGAATACAACGGTTGTGAAGAAACTTACTTTAGTTAAATTGCAAATATTCAAAACATTGTAAACTTGAAATGTTCGTACTTCAGCGCCGTAGACACGTCTGCATGTGATGTACTATAATGAACAAGCATAATATGTAGGTAGATTTGTATTTTGTATACTAACTATATAAGTACTTATTTATTAAAATGACGCTGTTTTAAATATTTAACAACAAGGTAGGGTAGACGTTGTTTTGTCACATATTTTCTCCTATAGTTTGGTCGATCCCTTGGTTTTCTATATTTAGCACTCTCAAGCTCAAATTTCCGTATACCTTTAGTAAATTCTCGAAATATTTAAGTAATTTTACTATGAAGGCTTTTCAATACATAAGTATGATTTCTATTAGGATTGATTTCTATAAGTGACAAATATACATATTATGATTTTTAAGTATGTGGTAGGAAATTAAGGATTAATTCTATTACATTTATAGAACAGGAAAGATTAGGTAATTGTTAAATCTAGGACTTAATTTAATTAATTCTTAGGCAACATTATGTATTGCACAGGCCCGAACGAGTCCAATTTTTTTACAACTTACACAACTTTTTTTACAATATGGACAAATGCTAGATAGCATCAAGAGATAAAAATAGTAAAAAATATACTCTTGTGGTCCAAAATATCGTGATGGTCCTACTGTCACCTTCAGTAGGGATTTATTATCATTTCGTATTTCTTTTATTTAGAGTATCTGGGACCGCTTATAGATCGAGTTATTTAAATTTCTAATAAGAATATTAGGATTTTAAATCTAAAACGTTTTTGATCGTATGAATGTGTGTCTATAATAACAATTTATAGAATCAGCACAGCGTAACTTCCTGAAGCGAGCTCTTTTCGCGCGATAGGCGGCGATAAAGCCGTCGACTACCACTTATCTGTATCATTATCGTGCGCCTTCAACAAATAAAGTGTAAAAAACGAGATAAGGGCAAGGTACCATTGTGGCCTGTGGATAACGTGACGCGTGACGCTTGCACTACGCTCACTCATTCTTAAATATTCTTAGCTGCGTGAGGTGTCGTCTAAAGCTGACACTGCAGTTAATAGTTGGAGACACCATGCTGAATGTAATATCCTCTATTAGTCCTCCATGAATTAGTCTCATACTTTTAAATTATAGAATATTTTCAATCATTTGAAATAGATAACAACGGTTTTAAGGTAATGAAAATTAGTAATCATGACTTATCTCCTATCTTCGTACAAATAAAATATAGGTAAATGATAAAAAAGTTCGTATATCGTTGAAAAACAGATTATGAACATAATGAGTTAAAGTAACATTACATTGTTGATAATAACAAGGCGCCACACAAATGGCAAAACAAATATGATATATTTCTTATAAATACGAACAATGCACATTTCATGTATAACATTCCTTAATAACTATCATATACTACAAAACAAAAAGTAAATTACATTATGACCAGAACATGATAGGCGAGATGTACCTAGGTACTTGTACTGTAATAATGTCCAATTGTCCCATAAAATAGGAACTCATCTCATTGCGTTTTTCACTTATGTTAAATAATATCTCCAACAACTATCTAACGGTGGTAAATAGCAATGAAGTTGGGAGTAGTATGTGCAGTATCATTGTAAATTGATAAAACTACTCCAAAAAATCCAAACGGTATGATGTGCTATCTGTAATTAATGATAGCATTTGTGTAAGCAATCTTGAGAGCTTTGATTTATTTCTAAGATGTGAGTAAAATTTAAGTTAAATTATAGCATCCAGAAAACATACTTACAACAGAAATACAGCCCTCACAAGGGATAGGTCAACAACTTGATTAATATTAGTAAAATTGCAAAAATCTTTATCTATAAGTACTCGTCTCTTTAAACTAACAACAAAAAATTCATGTGAAAATTTATTGAGACCTACTTAGATGATAACAGCAGAAAAATAGGTTCAGGTGTGGCACTTATCGCGATGTGTCGAAAAACGATGTGATCGAGTTGATATCTCTCTGCCAACTGTTGGGTTTTTGAAAATGCTTTAAAAAAACAATGTTGTAGAGTTGAAAATACCACTTGAATACTTGAATAACACAGTAGCTTGCAGTGATGGATATCTGCGACAGACCTTCAATAGTAAAGTCTTAAGAGTATTTATTTTTTCTGCTTGGTATTAGGATAGCAAACGAGCCGGCAGTTCCATCAACCCCATCTACCTATGAACATTGTAACGAACTTCGAGTAGGACTATATGGGGGAAATATTAATTGTTTAGAAGGTCCTGCTAGTAATAGCTGTTAACGTGAATATTAGTTGTTGTAAATTCGTTAGTGTAGGAAAAATATGTAATTAAAAGGGGATACTATAAATAGATCCTAATATTGTTCGATGGTAATAAAAATTTGCAAATAAAATAACTGTTAAGTTACTAATAGTGTTGGTGCAGCAGAGTCTTGTTATTCTTAGTAGTCCATATTTTATTCTTAGTTTAGTATTGGTCCCACTTGAAGTCGGTCACAGATGTGTTGCTAACCCTGAGGACAATGGGTGCATCTTGCATAAGTGTACTCTGGCTCTCAACTACTCTCAAGCCTCTAGCAGGAACGCGCGAGCCGTTTAGTGACTCGCTGCGCTAGAGGATTTAACATAAAGATAATAATGCTAGAAATTAATGCTAGAAATTAATGTAATAGAAGAAATGGGCTAATGGACTGTATGTTTATCTGTGAAGGAACTTATGATTATTACCGGTAATTTTGTGCCGCAATAATTAGTTGTT
>LGAG01001109.1:197794-239358 GCA_001278395.1 Lerema accius | reverse complement strand
TTTGTTCCAGCAAATATGTTTGCTTCACTTTGATTGCGGACTTATGGTTTTTTATCGCTATATTTCACGCTAGTGTCATTGTGCGGTAAACAACAGAAGTAATCAAGTAGATTCAGGGCAATTTTATAAAAAAATATTTCAACAAAAATATGTACCTAACCTATGTACCCAAACCATAATCTTGAAGTCAGCCTAACTCAGTCAGGTAGTATTTGTAGGAGAATTAAATTACTAAATGGGAACTTTTTGTCTTGCCAACAATATTAATAGTTAGGTATAACTTTTATTTATAGCGTAATAAATAATAAGTAAATAACTACGAGTTATAATTGCTACAACATCCTTGGCATCCTTGATTTATATCGTTCATTTCTCTCCGATTTACTTACCTACGCTAGCGTTCTTGTTTTCATAATATTATTGTGCAGTGCTTTTAAAGTCAACAAAAAAATATAATTTTTTCCGTTTCCTTTACAATCGTTCACGGAATTTAGAGTCTGTATTCCTGATCAGGATTTCCTAATGTTCGCGGCCATTTTTTTCCCAACTTTCATTTGTTTCGTCTTCACAAAATAAAACAATGAGCGGTAGAAAAGTCTAGTGAGAAAATCAAGCAACATTTGAATTTGGAAAACGAAATAGCACTGTAGCGACATTGCTACTTAACCGCTTTGCAGTGCCAAGTAATGCTTGGCCGATCGAGTTTAACAACTTTGGGCGGGATTGATTGGATAGGTGACTATAAAAATTTGTTTTGCGGATTTCGGTCCCGATTTTATTTATCCTTCTTAGGCAGCCTTAACTTTATAATAATAATAGTTAAAGACCGTAATTACTTAGTGTTTACTAAAATATTGTTCATCATATTTTGTCCGTGACAAAATATTTTGTAGCTATCTCAAATACCTATTATCTGTATAAAAAGTAGTAAGTATTAGATAGGAATACGATAGTGTGTATAGAGATAGCGAATCAGTCCTTTCCAATGTAACCACTTATGTCTATTTCAAATTGGTGCGTATACAAATGGCTTTCAATAGCCCTAAAGGACATTTGGCGAAATGACTTTCTGATTGCTGGACCTTTTACCGAACGATTTGAGTCCAGTGGATTTGTATTCGATGAGTCCTACAAGATCCGATTAAGAGCTTTTGCAAACTCATCATTTGAACTCGCAACTTCTGCGTCGTATTACGAATTTATGTTGTAATTTAACATTTTATTGGCAGTAGGTAAGCGGTGCTTTAGTATGTAGTTACGGTGCGAATTGCCCGGGAAGGCGTTATTGTATGAATAAATTGGAAAAGACCTCGTTGCATGAGCTACCAACGTGGGGTTAGGGTTATTACGTGGAAATTTACGTGCGTCTTTAAGATTAGATTTTGGATGTACCTACATTTTTTGGATCGTCATTTGTTATGGAAATTGCCTAAAAAGTAATAGAATAGTCATAGTAAAGTTTGTCTCTGTATGACATTGATGACACAAAATACAGTACAGGGACATTAAAATCAAATAGGTAAGCCGCTTAATTGAAAAACCTTTGAGAACGTAGATGAAACTAACGTACCTACAAGTTTCATAATCTTAGCAATTACTTATTAAGTAAAATTTTGTATTCGAACTGACGGGTTGCAGATGGCAGATAAGATAGGTAAGTAATATTTTGCTATTTTTAAGTTACCCATCCACGCCATTCTCTATGAAGAGGGTTAATCTTGTACGTCATAATGGTAATAAAGTCAATGCGGTAATTTGATAAACAGATTATTATTAGGTATAGCCATTATGAGCTTAGTTGAATGTTATTGCTCATGGGTCCTCGTAGTAAGTTGATGGAAGCAGTGTAAATAGTCCAATAACTTAACTGTTATTTCTCATAGATAGGTACTGATGATGTTAATCTGATAATTGTTGTCATGGGGGCCACTAATTTTTCTCTCTCTCTTTTTGCTCTTTTTGCAAAAGTAAGCATGTAAAGCTATTAGGTACGTTAGGTACGAGTACATACTTTATTTCACAAAAAAGCACAAAAAAGTCCCCCAATCCCACTATTTGACAAACAAATGATGTAATATTTCTAGGAATCAAAACCTCTTGTAATTGTAACCAGTATATTTGCCGTAATAAAAAGACATCCTGAGATATTGTGAGAGAACCGATTTCCGTATAGCCAACTGGTCTATCGCAGGTAACAATAGAAGACCCCTAACGATAGCCACCTCATACAATATTATGTGACATCCGCGCCGCCAAAAATATATGCTACGGCGAGAGTATATTTCTACATAGTCGCCAATACTTTATAGATAGATCGTCCTACATATTGAAGTCCATAGAGCCTACAACAATAGTAATTCGATACAAAGTCTTGCCGGTGTAGCGCACAGGGGATAAACCTTTTGTGGTCATAAGATACGACGTCAGTAATAAGTTTGCCAAACAGAGCCTCTGTAATAGAAATACTACAAAGGAGAATGGAAGCACAGCAAATTATATAAGTATATGCCGATCTTACAATACATTGTATACGATAATACTTATTTCGCTTCATAACGAGCATGCGAAAAACATCTGCGATGTGAATTGCAAAGATGTTGGAAGGAAAGTATAATATCTTTGTATTTTTTGTTGCCATTAGTGTTCTTGCTTCTCTATCCCATTTAGAACTAATTAGTAGACACATTGTGCAATTCATGTAGTAGGTAGGTAAATAATAATGATACATCTGTATTTTATTACTACTTTAACTTTTTACATTTAGTTATGTACTAACATGGGTGTAGGTATAAGTAGGAATAATGTTCTTTCAAATCAAAATCAGTTTGTTTAATTTACATAAAAGAACGTATTTTGGAAGATATTGCTAGTGGGTAACCAATAGAAATGCAATAAGCAATGATGATTAATGATTCATTTCGTAAACTATTTGTACCTATTGGAAGTTATAGGACTTATAAAACATTATTTACACAGTCATAATTTCCACATCATAACAGTCAATAAATATTATTACAGGCAATGTTTGAAAAAGAAAAAAAAAATTATAACTTCAATGCGCTGCGTTTCCGTACTTTAACCATACACCGATTGAAACATGAATACTGCGCTGATTGCAAAGTCATCTAGCCGCAACTAGAAACCAGATGAATAAAAAGTGAAAAAGTTTGTACCTATGTGGGTATAAAATATGTACCTAAGTGCTTGTTTTTTGCGTTGTAACGTATTTCATTCGGTCGATTCTTCAGGAATACGATCAACTGGCTACTGAATCTATGAACACAGGATTGAGTTAACTATTATTATTAATTTAACACCATATTACAAGCGACGGGAATTATCAGGTATTACTCATAGCAGTGTACACGGGATTATATTATTGGTAATCAGATTAGTGCATAAATTTCGCTAGCATTCCGCTAATACTCGATATCATAATAACGATATAATCATACTATGATGATGATAATATGACCCAGTAATTGTATTACGAGTATTGTCTATTATTTTGTAGTTACAGATGTATCGGTGCAAATAGTAAAACACAAATAAGAATTAACCGGAATTGATTTCGAAAACATCCGTCAACAGACATTGGAAATGAACTTCCCTTAACAGAATTATCGTTAATCGGAACCTTCTTGTAGATCCTTTTACTGTTTTCTTCAAGTTCTTGCTTAGTAGATATAACTTATTTGTAGCTCCTTCCTGTGTTTTGCTGGGACAACCTTGACCACTCAAATATATTTAACTACTCCTATCTATTTCTTGCATAACACTAAGAATTAAGAAGAGTTACACTTAAATACTTGTATGGGGCAAATAGTAACAGTTTCTTAGTGATTTAGTTTAATTTAAACGAGTGAGAAAATCGAGGAGTTATCTGTAAATCTGAGATAAAATCGTACATCATAAAATAAATGACCAATTTTATCGTTCGTGGCAGGAACTTGTAATTTGAAGTTTTGGAAACGTGCCATCGAATTTAAAAGACGTTTTGCTAAAGATTTGTTCCACGTTTTAGTAAAACTATTACCTGTCGAATATTTCCCATCCATCTACTCGTAATAAAAATAGGGTTACAGTTATCCTATGGTAAGTAGGTATATCTACTATAAATTATTGTATAAAGTTGGATCGGTATAACAGTTTAAAAACAATGGTAGAATTAACTAAATACCTAAAGCTGTAAACGGTACTGTTTTACAGGCCATTTTAATTCAAATAAACTTGAAAACTAATTGTTACTGGTACCTACCACCGTAATTCGTTTTAATTAACATAAAACAAATAAGAGTTCAATAGACAGTAATTTTGAATCAATTTTGTAATTACTAATTGCGGGGACTAGTAGAAATATGTGGTTTAAGGTCAAATGATACGATAGGTTTTTAAAGATACAACGATTAAGTTAGAATTTGGGTCATCATGTAAGAAGTCCTACTTAGCTATCTGTAACATTACCTACATTAGTATGTAGAGGTATGGCGCTATCTGCAGAAACTCAGAATTGCGTTCTAAATATCAGTGTCCCCAACAGTGTGCAAACTGAAACTAAGTTTCTTGAAGCAATTAGCTTCTCTGCAGAGTTTGCTAAATTATCATATCCTCTCCCAAGAGAACCTTGCAACAGTTCATCTATAAAAATTCGACAGTAACATAGTTATTCAAGTTATAAACACATAGTCGTAGTCATAACACAAACTTTGTAGCACCTTACTCAAGTTTTGTATAGTTTGTCTATTCTCTAAACTCCTAACGGGCATAAAAGGAAATGCACCAAAGCACTTTGTTGTTTTATTAGCTACTCGGGTTGATTATCCTCAAAATGTAGGCAAGCGTTATTCTGTTTATGTTGCTCATTCTGTTTCGTGAACTAGCTCGTTGGTTCGTAGTAGCGAATCAGCGGTAAACTAACTTCTCGTAAATAGGAAGAGTGAATGGTACAGTAAAACCCACTATCCATATGTTTTTATCTCTATACTTATGCGAGTTTTGTTAGAGGTTGAAATTAGATTTATCGGTTTGTAAGTCCGAATAAATTATTTTTGCTATATAAGTAGATAATCTATTTAGCTATTTTTTTATTACTGAACCATTTTATTATGTTATACATTTTTCTATGTAAGTACAAAACAATTTAGTACCGTTAGATTGATTGAGGTATTTATTGATACGTTCATGGGTGGCAGGGGATGGCGGCACTGCAAGTTTGTTTACTATTCTCATTACATTACATGTTACAACAGGCTACATTACAATAACTTCTACCTTCAAAATTGAGCTAAAAAGCGAACATGAGTACATGTTGCTCTTTTTACACCGCAAACGGGCATCTAGTATCTAGTTTATAGTATTATCTCCTGTGGGCGAATTAACTTTTGCTATGGAGCTTAAAAATAGAAATACGGCCAGAATACAACAAACACTTTTGATATAAATGAATAGTGTGATAACAGGCAGGCGATATCTATTTTTTTTTATAAGACACTTAACTTCGTCAACGAAAATGACATTCAATATCAATCAAATAATTTATCTGTTGACAAAAAAGGAATAAAAAGTGAATATGTAATTAAAAATCATAACAAATAATTTACTATTTATACCGAATAGAGAAATAATAATGTCTATTAGTAAAAGGTCAATCTGTATATATGGACAATCAAAAACTGCACATGATAGAAAGCAAATAAATTTTTGTACAGACTTCGACAAATCTATAGTGGTCAATACGTTTTTAAATCGAGGATGGAAACAGGTTTCTCCAGACGGAGATTGGAATATATACTGGTCTAATACATTCAATTGTCGGACTTTATTTAATATGGAGAACGGTTATAGACTACAAGATCATCAAATTATCAACCATTTTCCAAATCATTATGAACTCGTTCGCAAGGATTTGTTGGTGAAGAACATACGTCGTTATCGAAAGGATTTAGAAAAGGAAGGGAACCTTCTCGCCGAAAAAACTTACCTCACAGTCGCAAACGGTCAGATTGTTCCCCGCTATTTATATTTAGATTTCATACCCACTACATTCATTCTTCCTTCAGATTACAACCTTTTCAAGGAAGAGTATCAAAGATTTCCACAAACGACATGGATCTTGAAACCGTGTGGTAAATCCCAAGGCGCGGGAATTTTTCTAGTTAACAAACTTTCTAAATTAAAGAAATGGTCCCGCGAATCTAAGAAATACCTACAACATCGTATTTCCAGTAAAGACACGTATGTAATATCCCGATATATAGATAATCCGCTTTTGATCGGTGGAAAGAAATTCGATTTGAGGATTTACGTTCTTGTTACCTCTTTTCGACCCTTAAAGGCGTATATGTTTCGCCATGGCTTTTGCAGATTTTGTTCGATTAAATACGATACGAGTGTTACTGAACTCGATAATATGTACGTACATCTGACGAATGTAAGTGTACAAAAGCACGGTGAGGAATACAATGCTGAACATGGTGGCAAATGGAGCATGCATAATCTGAAATTGTATTTGCAAGGGACGCGAGGTCGGGAAGTGACCGAACGGCTCTTTGAAGAAATTCAGTGGCTTATAGTTCATTCACTGAAGGCAGTAGTACCAGTTATGTGTAACGACCGTCATTGCTTTGAGTGCTACGGTTATGATATTATTATTGACGATAAGTTGAAGCCGTGGCTCATTGAAGTAAACGCGTCCCCCTCCACTACTGCTACGACCATTAATGACCGGATCCTGAAATATAATCTCATCGACAATCTTTTATCCATTATACTTCCTCCGAATGGAGTCCCTGACGTAAAATGGAATAAAACGCCCAATGACCAAGATTTAAGAGATTTCGAGATACTTATCGATGAAGATTTTATGAGCAAAAGGGATTTAGAAGTTGCTTCCGCTGAAAATAAATGAAGAGGTTTATGAGTGTTATATAATTTTGCCGTTAAAATAATACGACTGTAATTTTGTTAGTGTCAATTAAAATGTTTTGATGATACGATAATATTTTTATTACGTTTATAAAGCATGCAAATTAAAATAAAGAAAACTTAAAAATGTTTTTTTAATTTTTACATCCTGTAACGATGGAATTTATTGTAACGTGAGTTAACATCTTCTCTTTCTATTAATTCTTCGTCAATCAAAATGTCGAAGTCTCCTAAAGCTTCCTTCGTGGGAATTTTGTTCCATCTTGCGTCAGGAATACCATCTGGAGGTACGACCACCGATACGATGTTGTCGATTAACTTGTATTTTAAGATCCTGTCATTATGAGTAGTCGATTGAAGAGACGGCGATGCGTTGACTTCGACAAGCCATGGTTTCAGGGTGTTATCAATTATAATATCATAGCCATAGCACTCAAAGCAATGACGATCGTTAGCCATCACTGGGGCGACAGCTTTAAGAGAATGTACAATCAACCATTGCATATCTGCAAATAGCTTTTCGGTTACTGGTCGTCCTCGAGTTCCTTCTAAGTATAAACGGAAGTTCTGTATACTCATTTTACCGCCATGAAGGCTGTTGTAATCACCGCCATGTTTCTGCACGCTTACATTTGTTAAATGTACGTACATGTTATCCAATTCAGTCACACTTGTATCATATTTTACAGTACAGAAGCGGCAAAAGCCATGTTGAAATAAGTATGCTTTCAAAGGTCGGAACGATGTTACCAAAACGTATAACCTAAGGTCAAACTTTTTGCCACCAATCAATAAAGGATTGTCGATGTAACGCGATATAACATAACTTTCTTTACTGCTGCTGAGTTGAGGATGGAAAGGAGTTTTCGCTTCACGAGACCACTTTTTCAGCTTAGAAAGTTTGTTTATTAGGAAAATTCCAGCCCCTTGTGACTTGCCGCAAGGTTTCATAATCCAAGTACTTTGAGGCGACTTTCTGTACTCTTCTACAAACATATTGTAATCAGCAGGCAACACATAAGTTACAGGTATAAAATCAAGATGTATGTAACGTGTCACTACTTGGTTGTTAGGAAGATTAACGTCTGTTTTTTCAGCTAATGGATTGCCTTCTTTTTCGAGCTCTTTTCGATATCGTTTGATGTTCTTCACCAATAAGTCCTTCCGAGATAGTTCATAGTGATTTGGAAAGTGATTTATCATTTGATTATCATTCATACGATATCCACTTTCCATGCTAAAGATGTTCCGACAGTTTTGTGTAAAGGACCAGTAAAAATTCCATTCATCTTCGGGTCCTACTTGGACCCAGCCGCGACGTTCAAAGTTGCTTATGATGACAGATTTCTCCAAGTCAGTGCAATAAGTTACTTTGCTTTTGTCCAAAAACGGAGAGCATATTTTTCCAACGGGGCACGGTTGAAGTTTTTTTGGATCTTGAGTCATGTTTACAACAATGGCTTAATTTTAATAAAAATAAATATTAATTTAAAACAAAACTACAAAATAGAAAATAATGTGCGTCACTTTGACGTCTCTCAAAACTTATAAATTTTTATCTATAGTGGAGATTTTACTAGTTTTCATGAAATACTTAACATCATCACCCTGTTCTATTTAAACCTCAGACCAAAGAGTAAACATGTAGGCATTATTATTTATTTTGTTTCTTTCAAATGGTGTAGGTTTTTACATTATAGCTACATTTAATACATTCTTATGCTGTCCGCGGCCTTTTATTTCCATAAAAATAATCTAAAGACTGAGGTAACGGTATTTAGGTCGTTGAATTTTTGGAGAACTGTACGTATAAATTGCACATAGCTCACGGTTTGAAAAGAAAATTAAAGTAAATGTTGATTTATGGTCACGCGATGAAAAGGGATTTTCTCTAAGCGCCCTTATTCGGCCGCTGCGGTCAAAGGGCAGATCTATTGTGTCTCCAGATTGTCATCCAATTTTAGATGTTTGCTTCACCTATATATTTGTGGACCCTATAGGTATAATATGGGTATGATCCTATCTCTCTAGAAATGTAATATGACTCATGAAATTGATTTCTTACTAGAAAAGGTGTCGCCTATATACATAACATAAATATAATTGTTGTCCCTATGTTGTGGATAGGTATTAGATTAGTAAACATAATTTTTTGTGAAAAACTGAGAGTCATACTCAAGAGAAGGAAGAGATCATGTTACGGTTGAATAGGCTTTTTACATTATTACTTCATCATCAATATTAAATTGTAATTAAATTTTCAATTATTCATATCCCCAACTTTAGAAATACTTATGGCGGCTTCCTCATTATCGTACAGGGGTTTAATCCTTATACTTTGAAGAGGAATGAATACATTATAATGGTTATACCGAATTATATCGTCGTAATACTTTTCATATAAGCAGTGTTCCGTATTTTGTATGAGATACTAAAGTAAAATGTAGTTCGAGCGTGAGTCGACCAGCATGGAAATAGTAGGTAGGTAATTGTGTAGTATTCGCTCAGCTTTTTACCTAGAGATTTATTAGCGAAATACAGGCTTCAAATTATGAATTTTTACAAGGTTCGTGTTTCTTTTCCTATTACGAAAATAGTTTAAGTTAAAACGAATTTAAAGGAAATAAATATTGTGGACCAGTTGGCTTAATAGGCTTACGGATAACAGAAAATCAAAGCAACTAACTGCATAAATGTATCATTGAATCACACGAATAAATGATTTTAAATTTGAATTTTACCGAACCCTGCTTGCACGTGAATTTACATTACACCTACTTGGCAGATTATATTACCTGTACAACGGTGACAAAATGTGATAGAAATTAATGTACCAGTTAATTAATTTTGCTCTTTGCAATGGTTAATAAATTTGACTGTACTTCCATACCAATTTAAATGATTGTGATAAATGAAACTGCTATTTGTTAACGGAGCGGACTTGCCTCGGAACTGATAATAATTATTGCTTTAGGGGCTTTTAATATCGATGTTGGATGTGTAACACCTCGCATAATTAAGGTAAAGTAATAAACACATTATTTAAATGTAATTAAACCTAGCGCTATGTTTAAATCACATACACAACTGAAGTCCATCTGAATCTATGTCTGAAAATGTATCGATCGGGTTTTCAGAATTATTTTGGCAATGTAAAAATAGGTTGGTTACATTATGATATTTAAAAGGAAATTTATACAGCTTTTGTTGTATCCAAAAGATATTCATAATGATGTAGAATGTTTCTTTGTATGTAAAAATATACCTACTACAAACTAATGTGCTTCAATCCATCATTGAATCAAATGTGGGACAATTATCGTGCATTGTCCCAGTCGCGGCGTCAGTATACAAACACTTCATGTCAACACATTTCCAATTAAGCTTCAGTCGACACCAGAATTAAAAACATTGTCGGCTGTCAAATTGCTGGGTAGCGAACGTTGCACAAATACCATTATAGCAACAATTTGTGAGCGGATTAAAGCGTCGACATGTTTTATTCCTCTGTAATTTCGTTCTATTGCTAATAATTATGGGACTGATGAAGAATTAAATATCCAGGGAAAATTGTATTTTTAAACTAAATAATAAGGTAACCAACGGAAAGATATTGGTAGGTACACATCCTTGTGATTCAAGATATCAGACTTATATCTCTTTAAAAGGTTTATGATAATCTTTACAATGAGAAAATCGCTTATTTTACTGTTACTATAAGTATATTGTAAGTACTATAACTATCACAAATTAACTACAACTTTATTATTTAATCTGTTCGTGTAATTTTTTACATACTTCTTTTACATAGCTTCGAACATAGCAGGTACCTACATAACGACGGCAACGTGAAATATAAACGAGCAATGTAACGGCATCATGATAAATTCCTGGCATCGAAACGTTGTGATGAACTTTTTCGTGAGTAAACCGTTACTAACAGGGATCTGGAATGGATTATCCCCGGCCCGTAATAAATAACTCTCAGCTGGCGAAGTTATTAGCGAACGTTGGCAACAAACAGTCTGCAGTAGACCTGCATCTGGCGCGACCCGAACACTTGACGACAGAAGACACACAGAGGTCAATTTGAGAAAGACATTTTTGTCAGAAAAATGTCATAATCATTAATTGACACGTACGCAACGACATCATCCTCTAGACGATTAATGTTATAATTTCTGCTAAGAAATATGTAGTTCTTAATTCAGAGTTGCGAATGTCAAAAATCGTTTTACCTATGGCCATTTAGCAGAGGACCAGGAAGCAAAAAAAAAGTAGTACCACAATATAGATTTGCTCTCTTTAAACTGTGGTAGTAGTAAGGATCAAGTCACCTTTGCTTTGTCAAAAAGTGTTCGCATTGCTACTTGAGAGTCTTTGCGATCGCAAGACGTAATTATTTTCGCTGTTGGATATTATTGTAACTCATGATTGTGTTGTAAAGTATTTCATACTGAATTTAATGACCGCTATTCACCTATGCGTTAACATTTACGGCTAAGCACTTTTTTATAATATTACCTACAAATTCGTGATCTGACATTAAAGAGCTATTTAATTTCGTTCTATCAGAACTGAACTTATTTTTAATACTGTAATCGTTTTAAAGCGATACTTGTAGCTCGCTCTCTGTAGCAAATCTTTACTCTTAACATTACTCTGTTGAGTTATAACTACGCAACACGTACCTACTACGAATAACTAGATAAGTAGGTATATATTCTGGTTAGGGGCAAATGTATTGTCAAGAAGTTATCCTAATAACAATTTGTGTGCTTTCTTTATTATTTTCTTAAATTAAAATGTTATCGAAATTAAATCTACTTATATACCTACTTAAGGAACGAGAGATTAACTTTTAAACCGCTCTTTTTATTCTCTCTTTTTAAGTATAAATAAATAATATAAAAAGTGGAGAAGATAAATAAATGTAGGTATTATCCAGAAAGGAAAGTTAAAAAAGTCTAAAAACTTCTCCACAAAATGTCCATTAGACACGAGGAACGGAACGCTCGACGGCACTTCAGAGAGCCGCCACGGACGTTTGCCGGACTCATTAGAGAAACGCCACAGATTTTTTACGCATATTTTGCGTTTACGTAAACATCTTGGATATTTTGCCGTAACTTTTTGCTCCAAACTTTATATAACTGTAGAAATTTTTCCAACTGAATCCATTACTTAAGCCGCCTAAAATTCCATACGTAATTAGAGAAGTTTTCTTCTGGAATTCTGGAATTGAATGAAAAGAAAGTGGAATGTTTTTACGTTTTTTGGGTGCAGTTTCTGAGATCCTTTTAGTGACCCCTACGGTTTCTAAGTTTTTTGGTACTATTTGCATTCTTGGTGTTATAAATATCAATTACCTACCTTGTTTAAAACATGTGACGTATGGTTTGCTGTTACTCGAAAGAAAGTATGAAAGATACTCTGTTCGTACCCTTCATGATATGGAGTGTCATAAATGTGCATCATTGTATGTCTGATTGTTTATTTTTTCAGTTTTTATGGTTACCAAAAATTATCCAGTAAGAAACCGACGTAGTATTTTATCTCAGCAACAAGAAATTAGAGCCAAAACCTCAAAATGTTTGATAAATAATGAAAATGTTTGGAAATGTATGTTCATAGTAGCCAAACCTGCCTGTTTCACTGCACAATCGTACAATGGACATATTCGCATATCTATTATCTTAACAGTAAACAATGCTTTTTGACTGTCCTACAAATGAAAAAAAATTAAGACCCACGCACAATTTGCTAGTGACTAGCAAAAGCGTACCTTAAATCGTTTCACAATTAAACTCATCCAAACTAAAGGTTAGACGGGTAGTTTCGACAATCTGTTAACTTAGGTCGTAATCGGCTACCGTGATTGGAAACGCATTACATTCCATTTGCGATCTATAGGCACGTCTTCCATGGTAATTTCCGCTCTCCGCCCTCCACATTCTGACACGGAACTGTAGTGTGCACCCAATGGCTATAGTTTTAGACGTTCCTTTTTGAATTTTCAGTTATTCGCCACATATGGAAAGAGATTCCAACAAAATTCAATTTTTCTTTCGTTTTCATTGCAAATTGCAGTTGCGTTTTAGCACTGGTTTTATTAAAATGAGATTTGTGAATATAATTTGATACTTATGATTATCATAAATTGTATATCAGAAAACCTGAGAATATGTAAGAACATTTTTGCAATTACATTGTAATGTATCATTTTTGTATCGAAATTTTATTTCATTTCTGAATTTTTGTATTAACGCATGTATTCAAGACCACGATCAACGGATTGCCTTTATATCTCATGAGACCTGGTGAAATTACTGACAGGAAAGTATCGAGAGAATGTGGAATACACCAAAACATATTTTCAGAACCAATAAAGGTCTTATGGTTTTCTCTTCAATAAAAAACACATCAAGTTACACATTTAATTCGAAGAAAACATTTTTAGGTATTTTATTCATTTCCTTCAGGTATTATGGCAGTATTCCTAGGAATGTTTATTTTTACTTGAAATGTCTTTGTGCAGGATAAAAGCGAAGCAGATTATCATTATTACCATTTTATTTAACGCTCGAATTCTTGAAAAATGTAGCTTTGAAAATTTTAATACGAACTGGAGATTCACAAAGAAAATACATTTCAGGTAGGTCTGTATTTTCAAAGTCTTCTAAAATATATCTACCTATATCTAAAATAATCTTGAATACGCGTAATGTCTACAGAAAAGTAGAAAAACTATAAAAAAACAATTATGTTTTACAACATCAAAACTATTATTGCAAATTATTAAAATTATTTTAATGTTAAAAGTCAAAAGATGTACTTACGTTGTACATAATTGGTTTCTTCATCGTGCTTAAAAATGTACTGAAATACTGATATACCGAGCATTGTATGAAAAATTAATCTTGGACGGTGCATTCAAAATGAGCGCATCGGTTAAAATAATACGGAAATTAACTGCTCAGCCTGCAGAAACACTCGTTCATTTTATTTTTAATTTATAGCTAGGTATTATACACGTACTCGTGTTCAGTAAACGAATTTATGTTTATTAATATTAATGATGTTATTACTATTAATAAATACGATGGGAAATTTAATTGTACGAGTAAGACAGTAATTTAAAAATCTGCCAAACCTGCATTACCTGACAAACTAAGAGTCTAATTTCTCAAAGACTACGTAATTTAATGCACCTAAGCATATTACTTTTGAAGCAGCGCTTACCACTGCTAATCGTTAAACCACGGTTATTAGCGCTTCTATATCGATTGGAATCGAATGAAATATCTAGAAAAGTTGTCATGACAACATTCAATACTCTCCCAAATTCGTAATTTCTAATGACAACAGCAATAAAATTAAATGAATCAACTCATACTGAAACAAAATTATCCATGTACAGAGGCTAGTTAGTAAATTAAACAGCAAAATAGGCATGTTGGAGATGTATCTCAGCAAAACACTGAAATATACGGTTCGGTTGGTCGAGTACAAAGAGCACCGACCCATCAGCATTACCTAAAGAGAGAGCTCGTGTAGTGATTATCCCTCTCCATAAAGGATAGCATGCTTAACACAAAGAGGACGTGAATGGTACAAACATTTTTAAATGTCGTCCCTCTATTTACTCTCTGCCCTTAACTGCGCTGGTTTGCCTTTTTATGAACACGAAATTAACGTACATTTTCGTATGATACGGTTGAAATATTTACCATACGTTCGGTATGTAGTTGCGTAATAATTCATGAATTTGGCAGCCAGTAGCAACATATTTCTGTTATCGGAATTATAAAGCTATGACTTAATAAAACTACAACACGCTATATTATTGTTTTATGTGTTACACCATACGGAATTAAAAGCAGACAATACCTGCTATAGTCATTGATTTGATACACAAAATTATGATGAAATAAATACAATACTTATAGGTATTAAGAACCATTATATATGATAGGTATACTACTAAAGATTTTTTTTGTATAAATATGATGTTTATTAATTTGGGGAAGATTCGTCGTCGAAACCATTCCATTTTAATAACTAAGTAAGCATACTTCAGAAAGCGCTTCTCTTTCCAATATTGTACGTGTAGGTACCTTGTAGGTAAATAAGTCTTTTAATAAATGTACCCTAAAATATGCCGCATATACAAATATTTCTTATTAAATCTGAACTTTCACACAGACCATTAAATATAATTTATCGCGCAACATTACCCCCTATGAAAACTATGCTATATTTCCGAATCATTTGGCAGATCGAATCAGGTGAAAGAAATTGCTTTGAAATATGACACCTGTTTGGTGAACGTCAGACTGGTGAGAAACGGAGAGATAGTTAATAGAAAAATAAAGGTTTGATATTATATTTCCCGACTTTACTTTTTGTGCAAATGACGTAAACAATATTTTTTTAAATGTACTTAGAGGAAATGTGTCTTTATAAAATGTCATTAATGATAAGGTCGGTTACTAAAAGTTTGTAAACAAAATAGGTACATAAGATTTTATTTTACTTTTAATATCTACCTTTAGTTAGAATGTAGCTTTTAAGGAATGGTAGCCTTAAATGGACAAATAATTTATTTGAAAAGGTTATGTCGTATGTTGTATTGGGGAAGGAAAATACATTATTGCCCGCATTGGCGTCGGTCAACACGACTTTTATCGGCTTAACAAGTTTCCCAATATCGGAGTGATGTCTGGAACAAATGAAAATGTCTTTTATAAAACCAGTGGAATGAGCAAAGTTGTGTCCCATGGCAACGGCTAACTACCTATAGTCCGATTTTTTTAACTTGTCTTATTTTTAAAACAAAAACATTCATTTTCTTAAGAAGTCTTTGAGAATATTTAAGCATAAATATTGAAGTTATGAAAATCACTAAACTTTAGTGGGAAACTGAATAACATGAAAATTTGTGATTTTCGTAGGTATCTACTAAATAGGACAAATTAAAAAAATGGTCTGTACGACTCGTAGTGACAATTGTTACCTATGCTTAATTTGGTACCTAACGCTTCAAGAAACTAAAATAGAATAGGCAACTTATGTTTTTCGCTGGAAAGTCACTTACTTAGAAAGAGTGAAATTCGGATGAATTATTGTGACTGTTTCCTAGTTTAGATATACATAGTAGGATTCACCTTGATATTTTTAATATAAAACCAATTAATTTAGAATTAACGAAGACTTACCGTATTCAAAAAAGTAAGTAGCTAAGTATAAAATCTAATAACGCAAGGTTGCTCGGTTCGTAGTCCGGGACTATATCAAGAAAATATTGCTTAAGTAGATGGCTACGTTAATCTAAATCTCGTGTAAACACGAAGTATATTCCCATCTCAAAGTATCGTAAAACGTTCTCATGTTCCCCGGGGTAGCGATTCTGAAATTTATGTCACATTTCAAAACTTCGACGTATCACAAGCCATTAAATACAAAGTTCGTTTACAGTTTTAGTACTTGAACCCGTCTCTTGAAACAGCCGTGAATATTACGAACATACAATACATTATTTATCTACATACATGATATTAAATATTAGTAGAAGATAGTGATTTACTGACTTAATTCAAAAATACTCAGAGCGATTTTCTTTTGGATATAAAACAAAAGGCCGTCATGATACATAAAGATATAATGTAATTTACGATTTTATTTTAGCTTAAAGTGAATTTTAATTCCGTATTTAGTGTCACAAGATAACATGTGATATCATATTACGAAGCGGGAAGCGAGGGACGGCTACTAAAGTAATATAAATACAGTTATATTATATGTCCTATATTTTATGAGGAACTTTATCCATGCGGAACACGAAGGGATGTTGTCAAAACTCGAAATGGATTCCTCCCGAAGGGGCATTTAGGTATTTGTTACTCTACTCCTGCTTTACTCACTTCAATATTACAACACTCTCTTTTTAATTAAGTCATACTAATCTGTCTCAATTCAGAAGCGAATTTAAGTGCACTTAAGTCAACTGTACTTAAACGTAGGGCCATACCTAAGTCATACTCGAGGCGAATCAAAATAAATTCTTAATTAATTAATTGGGATGGGAATCTTATTTTGTTCTTTTTTAACACTACACACTCGTAAAGGTCTAAGACACATCAAGATCGAGTAAAAAAATGCATTTACATCGTTATAATAAAATTAGTGATTTCTTTATTATTATTGGTATCTGTTTCTATGGTAATTCCAAGTATCTTTATAGACAATGCTTATTCATCGGCTTTAGGATAGCAAGGGCTCTATAACATTCTCATATGGAGGCCTTAACCCCTCAACTGAGAGGCCTGGACAATTGAGACAGTTTTATGGGTTTCGACGATACTAAACTAACGCATCTGTACTTAGTTAAATGTGCATCCTGGGATAAACCGCGGTCTGTGGATAAACGTGACTAATGTTACAGTTGTCTACGTGCTGACAAATACTGCACCGTCTTGACAAACCTGCATCAACCCTCTGTGAGACCCCACATAATACATCTTCTGTCCGTCACTCGAGTAAATACTAACTTTAATTTCTCTGTGTCAAAATAAGAGTTAGTAATGTTGTGAATAGGATGCCTATTTCGGTTGGAATGTCGCTTTGTGTTTAACAATAGAATATACTCGATCGATATATCTGGATGGAAGGTGTTAATGTCAACGACAAGTGTCTAAGAACGGGGTTTTAAGTCTCATGACTATTTTTTGTCTAAAAATAAGTTTTATATAACTTACTATTATTACTTGCTAAGCTTGCAAACTTGAAACTAAACTTAAACTCTTGACTTATGAACTTCTTGTAAGTTATAATTTAATATAAACGTCATATGCTGAGCTTTGTTTACATGCCGTTTTTGGCATAATTCCAGATCCAGTTAGTGAACAGAAAGACAAAGAAAATAAATATCCGTAATTTCTGTAATATTTGATAAATTATACGTTGGCAATGGGATAGAATTATTATTGGGTTGCCTTCATAATTATATTTTATCGTCTTATTTACATAAGATGAAAAATGGTCACAGAAATTCGAATATATCAAAGTTATTTACTTATTTATTTAGCTATCATTGATATGGAAGTATTAAAAGATTAACAGGGAATTAATAGAAAAGGAATAGGTAACTAAGGTCATCACCTTCTTTATATGTTAATGCATATTTTATGAAAAAAAAAATGTGTTAGTATATCCAGCGCTATTAAACAATTTAAACCACGAATCCATTGTGTTCTTTTGTCTATTAGGCATATTATGGCTATTAATATAAAAATTTAAATTAGGCCATTTGTTATCTAAATTACGTGAACGCCAATCTGACCTCGCCACGTGAATAGCAATGAATTTAAATGTACTCACGTATGTGTTTCACATTATCACAGGGAGCATAATTTCAGTACAATTGGTAGAAAAGCGGTGATACCTAATAATTTCAATTCCATATTCAAATTTTGAGGTTCCCGGAACGCATTTCATAGTGAGTAACATTGAAAATGTATTTTAAATTAAAGTTAGAAACTCGTATGTGCTTGCAATATTCTTAAAATAATTCTTTGAACCCTTAAAGAAATTACCTAACCATACACCTGTTATATTTTTAAGAGAAAGTTAATCTTGGAGTTGTGTGTTTGTTTGTTCTGAAATTATAGCCATAATTACCTATTATTTGAATAGGTATCTAACTCTTAAATCATAACCTGATACCTATAACCAGTATGGGGCCAAAACGAGATTTGGGTTTTGTATTAATACAATTTGTAAACCTATTTTGTTTCGAAGCGAAAAGGGAACGGATAACCGTTTAATAACTATGCCCATTATTGCATGGATTAATTTTCCTTTATGTTTTGTTATTGTTCTTGCGCGAGCTCCGTATAAAACCTGATAGTTATCCGTACAAAGTTCATTGTTATCCATCGCACCTTTTAATTAAAGTGGAGCTCTTTTACAAGTTGCCTCTGGAATTTTCCCGTAGTTACAATGACATAAAACAAAAGTTAATCTTGTCGAATATTTACTTTCAAATTGCGAGATACGTTATATTACGATATAGGGAACTGGGTTGAAAAATATTAATAATTGTATTCACTTGTGATTTTCTGTACAAATTTACTTTAATTTGTAGTATTTTGTAAATTAAATATTTTGGTAGCATACACTAACTTGCATTACGCGGATAAAACACAGGTCAATGAGCAGAACACGAAAAATCAATATAAGCTTAACACTTGTTTACTGGTAGCCATAGTGAGGAACAAGTGGTGTTTACCATATTCAATCTATAAGTCAGAGTTATCAATTCCAGTGCGTTTAACAAAAAATATAATTGGCTATTGTACTTACAAGAAAAACAACGAAAAAATGACTCAAGAAGCTAAAAAACAAGCTACAAGTTTATATGGAAGAGTGAACGTTCCGGCCACTGAAAGATATCGAGTAAACTTCTGCACAGACTTGGAAAAGTCGGTTTTAATGAGCAACTTTGAAAGGCGCGGTTGGCACCAAGTTGGACCCGATGACGAATGGAACTTCTATTGGGCGTCCACTCAAACTTGTAGGAACCTATTCAGCGTCGAAAGCGGATATCGAATGAACGACAATCAAATGATAAATCACTTTCCGAACCACTACGAGCTCTCTAGAAAAGATTTGCTAGTGAAAAATATCAAAAGGTATAGAAAAGAATTGGAACGCGACGGGAACCCTCTCGCGGAGAAAGCTGAGGTCATTCTTCACGGAGGTCAAGCTGTAACACGATATGTTCACCTTGACTTTGTACCTGTAACGT
Organism: Lerema accius; assembly: GCA_001278395.1. Lineage (NCBI taxonomy): Eukaryota > Metazoa > Arthropoda > Insecta > Lepidoptera > Hesperiidae > Lerema > Lerema accius. The sequence goes on along the minus strand of LGAG01001109.1, from coordinate 219,626 downwards.
TTGTTTTACCAGCTGACTACAACATGTTCGTCGAAGAGTATCGAAAATCCCCTCAAAGCACTTGGATAATGAAACCTTGTGGAAAATCTCAAGGTACCGGAATTTTCCTTATAAATAAACTTTCTAAGCTTAAGAAGTGGTCTCGAGAGGCAAAAGCTCCCTTCCATCCGCAGCTAAGTAAAGAGAGTTACGTCATATCCCGCTACATCGACAATCCTTTATTAATTGGCGGGAAGAAATTTGATCTCAGATTATACGTATTAGTGACTTCGTTTCGCCCGTTAAAAGCTTATTTATTTCAACTTGGCTTCTGTAGATTTTGTACAGTGAAGTATGATACGAGTGTCACAGAGCTCGACAATATGTACGTACATCTGACTAATGTTAGTGTGCAGAAGCATGGCGGCGACTATAATAGTATTCACGGTGGAAAAATGAGCGTTCAGAATTTACGTTTATATTTAGAAGGAGCAAAAGGAAGAGCAGTAACTGAAAAGCTATTTGCTGCTATGCAGTGGTTAATAGTGCATTCTTTGAAAGCTGTATCGTCAGTGATGGCTAATGATAGACATTGTTTCGAATGCTATGGATATGATATAATTATTGACAACCAACTGAAGCCATGGTTAGTGGAAGTAAATGCTTCACCTTCACTAACTTCTACGACTGTCAATGACAGAATTCTGAAGTATAAACTCATAGACAATATTTTGTCTGTGGTCTTACCCCCTGAAGGAACACCAGACGTACGTTGGAATAAACAACCAAGTCTCGAGGCGTTAGGCAATTTTGATATGTTAATTGACGAAGAGCTTGTGGAGAAGGATGAACAAGTGACATCTGTAGGTCGTGGCGCAAAACATAAGAGACAATAAGCTTTTATATGCATCTTAATAGTCAGACACAACGAAATCTTCTTTTGACTCTATCAATTTAAATGCAACTATCTTGGAACTTTTTAGAGTCTCAAGAAAATTTTGGACCATGAATGAAAAATTATGTCAATGATGGAAAAACATTACCCTCCTTCTTACACGATCGGGTAAAAGGAAATAACAATGTGCGTTGTATACATGGTTAAAGAAGGCAAGATGATTTTGCATGTTAATGTTTGCTGTCTTGGAAAAATTACGCGCCGCAGCAGCCTTTCTATATGCTAATGGCCAGTGAAAAGCCCTCCGCATAATGGTTTCACTTTTATTACAGTAAAGTTTAGAGCAACCTTTAACATTCTATACAGGAACGATTCTGAAGTCTGACGTAGTACAATGCAGGAACTTATTGAGGTAGGTTACTAACTACTTTAGATATTTATAGTTGTTTCAGAAAGATGCATGCAATCACTTATTATTATCAGACTGCTTAGTAATTTCATTTACCGAATTGACTTTAGATATGAAGTTTAAATTCCAAGTTCACTTATGTGGGAAATCAAATTACTTTATTATTATAATTGACAGATTATTGGAACTTACGCCAACAAAAACAGACACAAGAGTTAATGCACGTTGTTTAATCCTTTCGGGATTTACCGACATCGGATTACGTAATTGGATGGGTTGTAATTAGATTAATACATTCGGAAAACGCTAATGGGTTTCAATTATACGAGTTGGGTCCGTACTTTACAAATTTATTTTAATTAGACTGCCAAAGGGCTATCGTAGCTTGATAAACAGTAGGAAAGTAAATTATATAATAAAAAATTAAAAATGAATTACTGTAACCCGATGCACTTTAGCAAGGAAATGAGAAAATTTTCTGTGAAATAATTTACGTTACTGTAAAAACACAATTTTTACTTCACATGTGCCGAAAATACCGCAGATTTGCAGGAGATTGCGCCATAATTTGCGGTACTAATGCACAGTGCACATGCGACCTAAGGTAACGCCACACTAATGTTACCAAAATGTTAATCCCAATTGTGATAAAACTTCAAAGAAACTTCAAGAAAACATTATGCTCATCCTACTTGACAGCTTTTTCTATGAATGTATTTAAGTAACTAATAGTTTGGTTGGTCCTTTGAAGTATCTCGACATGAGCGCCACTTATTGAGTGTACTTGTAGTCATAAACCGTACTCGGTCACGAAATGTTTATTATATTATGTTTCCTTTTGATAATAATTCCAAAATATTTTTACCGTAAAAAAACAAACAAAAAAGTAAAAAAAACATTATTTATTTTAGTAATGTAAATTACGCGAGCAAGTATACAAAATGTATGACAAAAAAGTAATTAAAGATTACATTAAGCTATCGCACAGTGTGGCGACAGCTTTATAGGGAAAAGTCGCGAGAAGTACACAATATTTACGATTCAATTTCTGCTACAGTGCGATTCGACTGATTTAATGTTTAAACCTGCTCGAGTTCGAAGAAGCAATCTTTTACCTTAGTGAGCTTACTAAATTGATTAGGTAACTCAAGCGAATGAAAAAATAAAAAACATTTTCTTTGTATCCTGTAATCTAAAATACACGCGTTATTTAAAAATGTTTCGAAATGAATTTATGAAATTAGTGACATTTAATTAAAGGTATTAAGACATTTAGCGGATATCAAAATACTTATTTTTAACCGACTAATTTCTTTAAATATACCATTTACTAGCGAAGATATAAATGAGTTTAATTAACACTTGCTGGGTAACCTAATAAATATGACATATACTAGTTACTACCCGAAATCATTTCGCATTCGCTACTTTACTATGAAATTTCGAAAAATTACCTACATGAATTATTGATTTAGTTCTTTTTATTTTTTAAAGTTTCTTAAATCATGTGGTGAGTGTTAAAAACGATCAATAATTATGTTTATAAATGAAAAAAGATAAGGGTAAATATTAACCCACGAATTACTTTAAAACAACCGAATTTCAAAACTAATTAAGACTAATCTGAATTAACTAGCTATTTCGCAATCAAAACGTGCAAAAAGATTTCAGTAATTTCAGTGATTTCTAAGAATATTAGTCGTAATTCAAAACTGCTTTGTGACTCACAAAGGTGGTTTCAATTGTATTAATTAAATTCTTTTACAATCCAACTACTGCCACAATTCAATGATTCAATGTTTTCAGACAAAGCTCTTTGTAACTGATGAAATAATCTGTTGGTATTAGATGTTCATGTGAGCATTGCATGAAAGGAACGATCCATCATAATGTTCAAGTTCCGGAAAAGATGACATGCACGATCATATTTCCTCCAACATATTCATTATGGAATATAGTTTAATAGATATAAATTTATGTAGTAAAATACCCTTTTATTATATTAACTCTCAATAGCCTTTGAAGCAATTTAATCGTTCTTGAATGATTATCCATTATTGTAACATGACATGTGTGTTTTCTATTGTTTTCAAACATTGTTTTCTAGCTTCAGTTCTAACGAATGTAGTAAATGTATTTTAACTACTTAATTAACTTTTAAATAAGTTTTTAGTGACCAGAAAATATTTGCATTAAATAATTATTTCGTATGTCTATTCGATATTATAATTACTCCTAAAAATGTCTACTCTACACTTTATTTTACGAAGACCAAAAGGCTGCTAATTAGTCAGACAAAATCTATTACTAAGCTTAAGTGCCATGGGAATTAAATTCGGACTATAGAAACCAATGGACTAAGAGGATGGTTATAGAATTTGTTGTTCGGTACAGCGACCGGGGCTGGCTTTGACAGAAGGATCGGAGAAGTCTCGAACAACCCTTCCTGTTGCGAATCAGATCCATATCATGCATTGCATTTATATTTCTTGGTGCTCAATCCATTGTTACTCTTAATGTTTACGTTTACGAATCTTGAACGAAGCCGTGATTTGAAATGTTAGCCCTTTGTGACTGTTAAAATATTCATTCATACGAAAGGTATTACGCGAGTGAATCTCTTTCATTAAAATTCATTGGAAGGTGTCTCTACAACCCTTTATTTGTCGGCTTTAATATATCCCATGAGCTGAGCTGATGTGACAACATGACAACGTAAATGTTGCCCGGCTTAATCCCAGGTTTTTCATGTCAAGAAGAAACAAAGCAAACTTCTGCATGATAATTAAAGAGGTTTTTGGGGCTTATATTTCTACACTATCTTTTTGCCTATTCACGTTGGTGTTTATATTGCGGAATTAAAGGAACTACAGCTAGTAATTTGCTTTCCTAGTTAAAATGTTATCATCACAATAGTTATGATAATGTTCATGTTTGAGATTTAAGGAATCAGATTTACAATATGAGTTAGACAAAATTACAAAAATTATAAAACTTTACGACATCTTTGGAATTAAAGATTTAAGTATTTTGGAACAGATCAATAATATATTTGGTTTGATTTTAATGACAATAAGACATTCGCTATTGACGTTTTAGGTAGCGTACCTATTTCCTCTGAATTTGCCAATAAAAAACAGAAAATATGATCATATAATTTAAAAAACAATAAAAAAATTAATCATTAATTATACCAAAACATGCAAACTGGTCTGCATATAAATGAGCTTAATAAATATAATTATTTGAATTGTATAAATTGAGTAAATGACTTCATGTTCTCTTGGCAAGCAAATTGTGTTCGCTGTAATTTCATTATAATAAAAAGATTGAAACGCGCTGCAATTTCAGTATTTTGAGGTTTCTGTTAATGATTATATTCGTTGCGGTAACAAATATATAAAACCCGTTGGATTTCATTTGGAGGCATTTATGTTGGAGTGGACTCAGTCTGTTTAACATTGTAACAGCGTACAATAAAAGGTAATGAACCAGTTTGGTTTCGAAATGAATATTATTATTACACTCAATGAAAAGCTATGATTTTAGTTTTCTGCTATTATATTTATTTTAAGTATACTTAACCCTTGAATGCTCCATTGAATGAACCCAAGTTTTACGTTGCGGAAAAGTAGGTCCTATTATAGCTATTCAACTTACAGTCAAGAATAAAATACTTTAAAGGTACGTTTAGCAAGTCCTAATATTGTAACACTTCTTAATATTGTAACATACAGTTTAATATATCCACAGTTAACTTCCGTTTTAAACGTAAGAGGATTTAAGAAATTATGAACTACAAAATAAGTCCACGACACTTCAATCTTATTGAAACATTCCTTTGTAAGCCTTCGATAACTCGAGCGTCGCGAAGTCAAGACGAGACAATGTTAAACCTCTTTCCATAATCGAATAACCACCCTCTCGTTTCATTTCGTACAATTTATTCCAGGCGCATATTTCTGTGAATGATAAATTGAAAAGTCGCTCTTGTAATATCCTTCTTTGTATACATATATTTATCAGGTTACGAGTAACTTGATAATAATATTCCCGATATCTTAATATTATTTTGTCTTATTTTTGCTGTAACAATATTTAATTTGATATATTACTTGAGTAGGTACTAGTGATGTGTAAACATTGTTCTTCTATGTATTAGGTAAGTAATGGTAATATAATATTTACCACTACCATGAATTTATGTTAATTTTTACGTGAATAAAGTTAAGGTAAGGCAATTATACTGTATTGGGCGCTATAAAAATAGAGTTTTTAGTTTTAAAACTGATGTGCTATTTCAATTACGCCTATGACGACAACTGTCAAAATACAATAAAACTTTTAACACACCTATTTCGCGAGTTTGATAAATGCGCAAATGAAGCATTGCAGCGTATATTTTTGATGGCTGGTTTATAATAATTCCGAACTATAAAAAAATCTACCTACAATATCTATCTGAATATAACTTAGGTACCCACTTATATAAGGATTTACTTAATTAGCTTCCTGTTACAGTTACTGTCTGTCTGTCTGCAAATAAAATTCCTTTCTTGTTCTTCTTATACTCTTAAGCATGCTAATTAAAATTTTATACCGATTGTAACAACTGCAATTATTTTCTTCTTTGTTTTCAGACTTTGTGAGCTGCATTCATTCTTTGTACCAGGACTCTATCTCAGAAACATTAAGTAGATACATTATAGTTTATTTTTCTAGAGGAGTTGCGAGTCTTCTAAGAATCCAATATTAATTGAAACTCTTCGAACTTCCACGAGTTCGTATTAAGTGCCTCATTATCATAGTTCCAGATATTCTTTGGGTCGAATAATGAATACTGATTAAGTAAGGTATAAAGAGTTGCGAAAACATTTTAATCGATTTCCCGAGAGGAATTATTAATTAGTTAATAATGTTTATAAAAGACGATCATACGAATGGTGATATAAGCCTGAAAAAAAACAGCTACCTATTTGGAAGAACACTAGAATTTGATATCAGCTCAATATATGCAAACTGAATTACAACTTGTTTATGTAAAGGCGCAATTTCTGAGTTTCAGTAAGAAAAATATTTAAGTTAGGCGGACCCTTGAAATCTTAAGAAGAAAATATTTAGCAAAAATCAAGTGACATTTTCAAAAGTATTCTTAACTTGACTTAAATTAAAATGTGTTATTGTAAAGGTATTGCGTATCATCAGAAAATCTTCTCGGTTTTTTTTTCTGTAAGGTTTTGTTTTTTCTTTTGGCTGATATAAATTTTTATTCTGAAGTGATTTTACGCAAGTACAATATTTACGAAATATTAAATCGCTTTGATACCTTCCTAATACTTGCTCCCTCCCTCGTCCAAGTAAATATCGAAAAATAACTTGTATTATTTCATTTCAAATTCTCTCACAGTTTATCTTAATCCGATATTGTTTATTCAGTATTTTCTCCAGTATTCCAGCTCCGAATTGTAATATCACAAAAATATTATTTTTACTCAAAGCCAAATAAATAATAAGTAGTGTATTTGTGTATACTAACAAATGAGAGTAAAATAAAGTTTTCAATCTTTAAGAGTAAATGCCAAGTCGAATAAATAAAATAAACATAGGTTGGGAAAGTTTATCGCTCTGTTCAAGAAAGTTAAATTAAACTCTAACTAGACTGAACATTGGCGTATTAATTTGCCTCATGAAAACATTTCGACGATTTAACTCTATATTCGCGTCTTTTTTACTCGACTCAGTTAACATTTGATCAATAATAAATTACTATACATTATGAAGATAAAATATCAAATCATTAAAATAAAAGGTTTTAAAAATAAAAACACCTGCATACGAATAATTCGTCATGTTGAATAATAAAAATAAGGAACAAATCGAATCAACTTTTAATATAATCTTTCGAGTTAGTGTCCAATTATTTAAATAAATTCAGTTCTAAGAGCTACTTTACCAAATAAAACAAATGATCCATTAGCCAATTCTTAATAAAACATCTATCTCAACTAAATACTAAACTTTCAAAGTCAATTACTACAAGGTTGCGAGTATTGAGTGAGTTTAAGTTAAAGACTAAAAATAGTGAAGAGCCGCCACGATTTTCTATTCAAGTTAGGACATACTCTTACTCTAGAGCTCAGTAAAAACTGCGCTAAAATATTCACGAAGCAGCGAACTGGAAACGATCGATGGCTTCGCTGTTGGATTCGACACTCGCTTCGCAAGCATTTTTCCGCGAAAGACCTTCTCACATATGCATAAAAGAGCATAAAATTTAAAGCGTTCTACTCCTTTTAATTTTTCGCATAAACAAGCTTTGCCTAAGTAGCTCTATCAGTTTTTTTTTAATTTATTCGACTTTTGTTTTGATGCATAATGAAGAGAACTTCGTTGTTTTTGTTTAGTTATTCGTTTACTAACACTATAGTAAAATTGGTTTCTACGAATACCAGGTAAAGTAAATTTTACGTAGAAAATATCGACGCTACTTACGCAAGTTACTGAGAAAAGTTGGGTACAAAACTTTATGAGATAAAATGTAAAATACACGTCAGTCCAGTGTTCTTCTGCGCAACGAAATCTGCTTCTATTAATACTTTGCAATATTCAGCGAATATAACAATAAATAAAATACGGAAAAAATAGCCAACATGTAGATACGAGTATTAGATAGTACCTATAATATTAAGCGAATCATAAAAGGAAGCAAAGTTCGTAATATCATATTTTTTCCCCAGGGTTTTCGTGTGGCAAAGTTGAACGAATGCCGTTATGAATATTTAGAATACGCTTCAAAAATTCTTTGCCTACTTGGCGGGAGGTGGAAGGTTTATTTTTCTTTATATTGTATTTTTCTTGCTTGAGCCCCGTTAAAAGACCTCGTTGAAATGCATTGTACGCCGCACCATTAATTAAAGCTCCCCTAACAGCCCAGAACTTCCTTCACGTACCTATTTTTAAAATCTCATAGTTAATTTAAGTAGAGTTCATTTGTTTTTCTATAGGATGGAAGTGGTTTGTTTTGTCTCTTAGATCGATGTGCGAAAAAGATGCATATAGTAGAAACTGCTTTCTGTTACAATTTTTATGTATGTAACGTACGAGAATTACTTTGGTAGGTATGTTTTCCATCGTCTGTTCATTAGACGGTTATTTCCATTAAAAATATACTTACTAAGTTTCGACTAAATCTGTTCAAATTTTTTTATAATACATCTTTATAGATATATCGTACAAGTTCTATTACAAAGTATATAGCCATAGAAATTCTATGTTGTAATCTCATAAGTTTTGTTTTTAGTGTAGGTACTCAATCTCTTTGATTACGAGCGTATGGTACCAAACGACGGAGCAATGTTGTCGTTGTGCGAACCAAGCCAATCTCAAATTGAACTACAGTTGAGATTGGTTACAGATTGATGTATTGCTTTTACTGAGAAGTGAGCATGAACCGAAACAGAAATTTCCCCGAAATAACTTGTTTTACAACAGAATCATCAAGCTTTGTGCAATCTTTTCTCCAAATAAAATTTTATTCTGTTATTTTGCTAATAAACAACCGCAAAAATTGTTTCACTTGTTTATAAGAAAGTTATTTGCAGTTTCCTTCGCCTCTAGAAAAGAACAACCCAACTAGACACTTTTCTTATCTTCACGACGAAAGCTCTTATAACATTATCTGCTTTTTGTACATAATATTATTGATTACACTTATGAAAAACTTTTCGTTCATAAATACATTTAATACCAGTAAGTTTTGGAACAAATAAGCAGCGAATAACAAGCCGGAAACTTGCAAATGGTTATTCAAATTTTATTGCAACATCACCAAAACGTTTTCTCAGATCTGCTTTTACAAATTCTATGCACATGCAGCGCGGCTGTAAAATCCTCATTTCGCTTTTAATCAGACGGCGACGTTGCCTCGGTACTACGACTACATACAAGGAAATGGGAAACCTAGTGGTACTCTCGAAGAAAATATTTACCTGAAAGCCACATATTTCCCGGCTTTTATTATAAAAACCTTTTACCGGAAAGGTTACCTCTATTTTGGTCCGAATCACTTACAAGTTAAAAGGTTATTTTCGCATTCACTAATGTGTCTGATTTTGCTTGCACTCAATAATATTTTATACTTTACATGATTGTGTTATGTCCTTAGACAAAGCCTGAAAAAATATTCCGCACTCAGACGAAAAAATTTAATAGACTCTATGTTCAGAACAAAAAAGTGAGGTATTTTTTTTCTTTGTTTTTTACTATCTGACGTATGTCACCGAGCACGATGTGCCGAGCAATGTACCGGGAAATGTTTGCTATCAACGTTATATTTTTCCCTTTTACGTTTTTTTTGTTCCGAAGACTGCGTCCATATATTTTTTGGTCTATGATTCCGCGTCTTTGTCGTCTATTATGATATTTTTATGTTTATTTATATGTTATAAGAATTGTCTTTTGTGCGACTAGCAACTTGCTTTACATCAAAGGCTGTGTATTAATATATTGTGGTCTCTGTTTTATTTTCTAAATTAAATAATACAAGTAGGTAGTACAAAAAAGTATGACATGAAAAGATTCGTAAATTAAAGTATTTTTATTTAATTTTATATGTGCAATACTGGTATACCCGCTGGACAGTGTTCAGCTAATAGCGTTACACTGAAACCTCGTAAAATGGTAACAAACAGAGCTTACAGTTTAATACGCGACGCGACAAATATTAAATCTGCTTTTTCACGATTTTGTACAAAACATTTTATCATGTTTGTGTGACATGTAAAATCAGAATTTAATTGGCTCAAACCAATTATATTTTATACTAGACCGCCCTCGCTTCGCTTCGGTGAACCTTTTACCTGTTAACCGGTGGGATAAAAATCATTCTTGATATCAGTAGAATTTTGACTCTTTGTTTTGTTATTAGTATAGATATAGATATACCTGCGCTCATTCAAAGTATCTATATTCACATTAATAATATTATATTACTACGAAATAATATAATGTACGTACCTATATGTACTTAGCTATATTAAAACCCAGCCGACCGAAGCTAGCGTAGCGTGAATTAGTTGCTGATACCTAAATGCCCCTCAGGGAGGTCGTCCATCCCGAGTTTTGACAATATATCTTCACGTTCCACACGTTAGATACGAAGTTCTATAATGTTTTGGCTAGTATAAATACACCACAACATAAACTAAATCAGTTTGGAAACAATATCATGATCAATGTTAGTTGTAAATGTTAATTACGATATTGTACGTAACGTATCTAATGATGATACGAAGTTTTGGATACTTACCCAAATAATTGTTAGTGTTTGTATTGTACGATCGTTAAAATAAATATCAACACACTAGCTTTGGAAGGGAAAGGTATATAATAATACGGTATTTTAGTAAACAACTTTTCCTCATGTCAGAAAAAGTAAATAAATCGCTCGGTGATATTTCTCATCTAAAATAGTGAAACTGTAAATAAAGCAAAAAACTTCATAATAAGTAAAGCAAAAATTCTCCATCCTTTGGTTATTACGTACCTAATACTGGTATGTTTCTACATCATTGGTAATGTTATTGTAAAAGATCGTGAGTAATATGTACCTACTTACAATAAGAATTTACATAATAGTCCGAAATATCTAACACGAACATTTCGGATTTGTTAAAATTCCAAGCCTGTTCCTAACAGTAGAAACAAAACGATTTTATATACAAAAGGGAATATAAAAAACTTCTCTTTTTAGGTAAGAAAAGCGTCACCTTCTTGCGTGTCAACGTAAGCTCGGAGTGAGATAAATGATAGGTTGCCGTCCTTGGCGTGAAAATACTCAAATAACAAGAATAAAGTAGGACTTACAAAATATAACCAGCAAAAAGTGAAGGCAGACGCTAAAAATGCACAATTTAAAATGAAATGATTTTTATTCCCGACTCGAGGGCAAATGAAATATTGTGTCGGGAAATACTTTCCCTTTTTTATATTTCTGTCATAGATGGTATGAATCACAGGGTACAGGTTTTGAAAATAGTATTTAGTTTTAGCAAAATAAGATTGTAAGTAGGGTAGAGCCTTACTAAAAGTAGGTGCTTAATTTTCCTTAGATGGTGTTTTAAGTATGGCAAGTATGAAATAATAATAAAAATATTTCTGCTATGACTTATGACGTTTTTACAAAGCCTCTGACGTCGCCTATGGGTTCGATTAATATTTAGGAACAAACGATCATGTTACTCAAAAGTCAATCGTCGTAATAAATATCGTCACATATTCAGATATTTAATACAGCTTGATAATTATTTTCAACAATCAAAAACCTCAATTTCATTTTGCTAAATGTACATTTTCAAACCAGTCTCTAAAGCGACTACTTGTATTCGGCGTGTTTCGAATCATACAGAAATTAGTCGTTTTGCTTAGCAGGGAGAGATGAATAGCAGTCTATCTATTCATTGCGTTTCATTCACCGCAATATTCATTCCATTCATTCCGATTAGCGCTAGAGACGAACGGAATACGAATGAGGTGAATGCATAGTGACAGACTATTGCTGCATATTCATTTCGTTCCATTCAAGCATGCATAAACAAGTGAAGACTATTTTCAAAATGTTACAGCCAGATTAATTGAAATTTCTTAATACATGGCTGGTTTGGTTACACTTGAACTATGTAATACTGGACTTAACTTCAAATCAAATTTGCTTATTATACTCTGTGTTTAATAATACTGAACCATTTTAAATCATAAGTAAGACATCGCTCATTTTACACATCTAAAATTCTTGCGTTAAGAAACTTCGTTCCAATAAATAAAGTCGAGCAAACTTGCTGAAATCCATCACTCTCTTAATCTAAAGGTAACCGAATGCTTTTAATGACGAAGAAATGAGGTGGGCCTTTTAAAACAAGATGGCGAAAGTCGAAAAAAGCCAGGATTTCGACGTTATCTTTTTTCTCCTAACATTATTATCTCATATTGACAAACGCCGCAGTAAAACATCAATTTATCTCATGCTCAATTTGTAACGAGCAACAGAAGTTAGGGATTCATTGATGAGTTTCGAAAAGCTCTTAAATCGGAAATTTCAGGATCGTCGTTACAAATCTGTCAACCCAAAATCGTTCGATAAAAGGTCCAGTAATCAGAAAGTCATTTTGCCTTACAGCCCTCGGCGTCATTGGGAACCATTTGTATATTAAGTATCAATATGAGAAAGTTTTTACAATATGAAGGGAAAATATCGCTGAATAGATATGAATAAATGATAGATACGAGTAGGTACCTATATCTAAAACATTTAGTAGGTATAGAGTTTGATAACTCTTTGTCATTGTAGTTATAAAGAGAACTGATACAGGATTGAGTAGATAGTACGAAGTTACTAGAACTTAGTCTCGGGGAAAACGAGGATGGAATTCCCATGGTATTATGTCAAAATAAAGGTGTTGCGGAATTTGAAGTTTTGTCACTTAACCCGGGCTCGTAATACTCGTGAAGTCAAGTATTTGTTTATTTTGAGCTCAGGACAAAAACGAGGTTGGTGGATTTGGATAGTGGACTGTATGTTTGAAAATCGAACGATTCTTTCCGGGCAATACAAATCACAATCAAAAATGCATGCACCAAAAAGGGAATCCACCAACCCTAATTCCGTTGCGTGACGTCTGCAAACTCGGCGCCGCCTGCTTCCTCGCCAAATGGTCTTCCAACTTCACGTAGGGTGTCGAAAATAAGGAATTGCAGGCACACCTGAACGAAACTGGGCACTTGCAACCAAACACCAAACAATACGAATAATTTCGACACATTCATAAGAAAACGCGTAAACGAAGATGGCACCGCCTAATCGATTCGGCTGCGTTTTTTCGACTGGTATGTCTGCGCGGGAAGCTGTCGCCGCTCGCGCACAAAAGTAACGAAAAATAAGGAGGTAGAAACCAAATTAATGCACGACATTTGTTAATCGTGAAAGTATTGCCAAATCGAATAGTGCAGTTTAGCACAGATAATACAAAATACCGAACATAAAGGTTTAATATCTACAATATTGTTGCAAATTTTAAAACTCTTAAATAATAACAAAGTAATTAGGTATTACGGTTAACATTTTTCATTATTATTTCGATAATAAACATAGGACTTTCAGAATATTACCGTTGTTCGAATGTCTGCATCTGGTGTCTGTGTTCCGTGGTCTGCATATACGAGTGTTTCCACAGAGGTTCAAACGGTCTAATAGTAGTCTCATAAAAACTAGAGAGACTTTCCTAAATTAAGTGGATTTTTACACTTATTAAAAAAGGAATTTTCTGCATTTTTTCTCAGTGTAAAATTTTATTGCGATAAATCTGAAATTCATACGTCCCATTATTCTTTGAAAGGGAGGGGACCGAATTTCAACCCTTCCTGTATACCGTAGATTCAGAAATATATACCAACTAGTTTAGACGTCTTTAGTTTCTCTCAGTTATATTTTTTCAAACACAACTGTAATTGTATTCCTTTACGCTTTGAAAGCGGTAAAATTCTTTATGAACTGAAGTAGGAAGCGAGCGGAAAGTAAATTAAGGGTTGTTATAGACGTCTTCCGCTTTTAGTATAAACTAATCTGTTAAGGTTGTTTTTACAAGAAAAGAGATAATCTTTTACTATAACATTATCAATTCTTGTATATCTATTACGTATATTTGTGTTTGAACTACGGGATCGAAAATACTACAAAATTTTTGTAAGTTAGGGGTGTTTTTGGTCGAAAAATTGATTTTGGGACGGTATCCGTGGTAACGAACATTAGTATTGACAATATTGACATAACCATATTTGTATTGTACCTATTGTTAGCTAATATACCAATGTCTATTAATGTATGAAACGCATAATTAGATACTTTTAGGTACTTCTTTTTTAAAGACATTAAAGTAGTACTATTTGTCAACTTATAAGAACGATTTCTAAAACTCAAGACTCACAGTTATTACTATTGAATATGAATATTAATGTGTGTAGAAATTTAATATTTAAATTTAAATATGAGTGAAGAATTGCATGTCTTATTGGGAATGACAATACGCTAGGCAGCATAATGTATTAGTGAGTTTGCAAACCATTTCCCAACCACTACGATCTCAGAAGTGCCCTGAGGGACTCGCATATTACTTGAGATACATTCTTGAAACACATACGATGTTAGTTCGCAGAGTTACGACCTCCATAGGCAAAATTTAAACCACAGAGCAAGCATTGTTATTTAATTTTCCAAGTTTACGTCGGTATGAATTTAATGTATATCTTCTTGTAATGGAATACTAGTCCTTTAATATTTATGGTACTAGAATAATAATTCGTTGCGAAAGTTTGTACGCCAGAAAGAATTCTTTACTGTCGAGTCATTGGCTATATTGAATCACAAAGGCAAAGGAAAATCGCTTTGAAAAAGTAGCTCCAGTTAGCAAGCAGAATAAGAGTCGAAAATAATAAAGAAGAAATATGTTTATTATAACCATTATTTATTTGCTCATGACAGATTCATTTGTATTTTGTATTTGTACTTAATAAAATAAAATTTAGGTATTCCCATTGATGATCGTTTTTGATCTTTCTATTATACTAAAGAATTAATTTATTCATTGAATTTGAAAAACAAGAATACGAGAAAACAAAGACTATATACCTACCTACATATTTTGCATACATTTGTTTATAAAATTTTGTTTTATAAAATATTATGATTTGTTGAGTCCATATTATAAAAATGCCTTTGGATTAAGATAATAACTTTTCCAGCAATAATGATATTCAGTGCCGTAATTTTTTACAAGTCTTTTCCCTTCAGCATATGCAGCCTTTTTGAGAAAAAACACAGGGAACGAACCGTGAAAATGCTTCACCGATCATAAAACATAGTTGTATCTCTCCCCCAGTCGTTAGTCGCATATGTAGCTGATATACTGGCAACAAGTAAACACTTATGTTCACAGAAACAAATACAAAAACGAAACGACAATATACGAAGAGTCGTAACAAAGGAGTGACAATCTATTTGTGTAGTGTTAAGTAAATAGGTTTTCCTTTTCTCTTTGACAAGAGGAACATAGTCATATAATAATAATAATTGTGTGTTTTTGTTGTATATAATGTCACGAGAGTGGGTTGGGGATAGGAGTAAAAGGCCGGTACTTCTTAAGACCTTTATTTATCTGACGGAGTAACACACACTACACAATTTACACGGAACGGCACACACAGCACTGGTAACTCTTTACTGCACTTCACTGTACTAGCACTACACTTAACTTTACTTTACTTCCACTATTTTCTTCACTTTACTTTCTTCTTCTTCCCTCTTCTTCCGGTTTCGCTTTCAAAACTAGAACTGCCCGCGGCGCGCTTCCGCTCGCCTTATATACCCCCAATTTCGAACGTCGACATTCCAAATTCAAACAATTATTTAAATTTCTTCTATCTCACTTACACATTTTCTATCCCGTATTTTCTTTTCCATTTCATCCAGAATAACCCAGAAACTTCTTTCTCAATTAAATAAATAAATAAATAAAAAAACATCATAATCGTGGGATTCGAACCAGCGCCCCTTGTTACTGCGAACTAGTGTTCGCCGACTGAGCCACGTCAGTTCTGACAGCCTACGCCGAATTTTGCTAGTACATGTTTCAAGATTGACGTTCCTTCAGTTCGAACTCAGGGGTGACACAATGCTACGCGACAATAAGTTTCTTGAAGTATCTGAAGTTTGAAGGAAAACATGAATGTTTTTTTTATAATAGAATTTTTTATGTTGTTGTATTTTAGCGTCTTTAATTATAATTATTTCGTTTATATACCTACTAAAGGAAAAGAAAAATAAAAACACAAATAAAATAAAAGACACATATCCAGACCGTGAATAGAAATTTAAAATCTTTCAAATTTCTCGTTTCGAATTGAACTTAGGACTGAGCAGCCGACTTCTTAGAGACCGTCCACGGATAATTACAGGCTACGTGCATATTATTATTAGATGTAATTTATTGGAAACAATTATCAAGAAAACACCAAGTATTTTTTTTAATTATCAAGGAAACACCAAGTATTTTGGAAAATTTATCAAAAAAACACCAAGTATTTAAAAATAAATATCATGGAAACACCAAGTATTTTGAAAAATTTATAAAGAAAACATCAAGTATTTTTCATTGACTCTCAAATTAGATAATATAGGATGTAAATATAGTCATAAGATTTGACTTTAGCATCTTACCTATATGAAAAAAGGGTCGAACATCGCGGTGACTATAAATTTTAAGTGCGGCGACTTCCTACATTATGTGGATAAGGAAAATTTTATCCCAACAAAGGTTTAAGCTGAATGATTTATTTCACACTTTGGTTAAAAGATGAAAATGAGACTCGTTTCTCATAATAAATTACACTTTTCTTGTAACAATACGTAAAGGGTTCAACTTTCGACCCCTTCATAAAAATAATTTGGGTAATTACAAGTTGGATATTTGGCATTCATAATAGTACAGCAATAAATTTAATATGGCTGATAAAAGAAAACGTACACTATCATACTATGTTTGAAATACAGTCACGTCACTAACACACGTCAGATGAAAGACGCCTTAAAATACATTTCAGATTGACATTAACATATGCTAGCCAGGGATATTGTAATAGTCGTCTGTTATTGTTCATAATGACTTTGGTCAAATTTCGACCAGAAAACGGGTGTTCTAGCTAGTTTAATGCTAAAAGAAATAAATAACTCGTTTACAGCATCATTCTTAAAATTCTTTTTTATGAGTGTCCATGTTCTTTATTTTAATAGGCAACGACGCGTAACATATGACTATATATTTAATGTTACATAAAATACAGGTGAAAAATATATGAATTCCGACAGTGAAACGATCGACGATCGCGGGCCTGAATACGAGTAGTTCTCTTAAATATTTAAATGGTAAGTTTAACAAAATTCATGAGTGCCAAGCTTCAATTAAAAATAAAATATATATTTGGTTAATTAGCGCTCAAAGTTGTAAGCTCTTGATGGAAAAATATGTTAAAATAAACATAATATTATATGAAGTGCCTAGTGTAATTTCTGAATTTCATAATCCTGAAAATATCACAATTATCTACAGTTTTTTCAACGTTTGAACAAACTTTAATCTAAACAGTCTTTAGGTTACCTTTATCAAAATGTTTTTACGCTTAAATTGATGTGTCTTTAATCTTCGAAAATCTTTAATGTCCGTATTTTTATTTAGTTTTAGTCTATCGATATAACAATGAAAGGTATTTGTGTTTTAGGCTGTTTGTTCAGGTAAGAAAGACATGAAAAATATAAATACTGTAAACATAATATTTTAAAAATATTATCATAGTTGTGTCAGCATGCAAATAATATTTCTAAATGAAAGAATCATTTTCCAATCCTAACAAGAGCATAGTGCCAGTAAGAAAACGAAATGCTTTTCAAACAGAAACGTAATATCGATATATATATTCTACAATTTGAACAACAGGTAAGAGAGATATTGTTATTTCTGTTTTTTCAACAATGCAATATTATTGTTGCTTTTTCTATGAAAAACTCTGCGTCTATTTTAATTTTCCTTCAATGCACTAGTTTCTGACGTAAACGATCGCGTTTTAAAATTAATTTTAAAATAATTGAAAAGATATTGATAATTTAAATCGGTTAATATACGCCGAAGTTCTGACTATACTGTATACATGCAAAAATACGTAAATATTTACAGCCGAACTACAGTGTAAAAAACGTCCAATACACTAATATAACTTAATAATCATAACACTGTGAACTTTGTAGGCAAAAACTAGACTAAAATATTACGATGAAACCGCAAAATTCCTTGAATCTAGAAGCAGGGAATCAGTTACAAAGCATACTTAGCTGATGTCAAAGAAAGGATTTAGTTAGCGCTCAGACTCAAAGCGTAGAGATCGGCATTCGAAGCTCAGATTTAAAGGTTTTTCTTCAGACTTGTACAGTATTGTATTACCATTGTATGAAAATAAAAATGTTCTTTTGAGTTTCATTTTTACAGCAGCAGGGAAATATTTTTCGAGTGTTGTATGTAGGTACGTATGCGCCTTTTTTTACACGCTTTCCATACATACATGACATTTTCACTACAGAAATACGTTATATTAAGATACCGGTAGGAAGCGCTCAAGAAAATTATAATAAAAGCGAAACAATACCTTTTCTTATCTATCTGCAACGTTGATTTATATCCGCGGATTGAGAAGGGGGTTTTAGCTTTGTGCCCTTATTCAGGCGATGCGGAGAAAAGAACGCAGCCGTTCTGTCTTCAGTTTGCCATCCAATTTTAGAGGCGACTCCAATCCCCGCAGGAAATCTCTTCCAATATTTTCTCTCCTGTTTGTATCATTTTGTCTAAACTACGCTTGAACAGACTTCAGCAGCTGTTGATTTTACAGATAAAACCTACGTTTTCTTAGCTTTAAACTAAATTACGTGTTTCCGAGAAAAGCCAATGTATTACTAGAGGACAGTAGATTACAAATTAAATTGTACTTGTAACTTAAATTATAAAGTTGCCAACTAAGTGATTGCGGATTTAAAATATGAATAAAATTATTTACTAACCGTCCCGCCTTAGTCCTACTCGAAGTTTGTTACGAGGTCCATGGGCGGCATGGGTTGGTAGCACTGTCTGCTTGTTTACTATCTTAAAGCCATAAAGAAAGAAAGAAAAGAAAAAAGAATGAAAATAAAAAAACCGCAATTACTTTGCAATCCGATATAACGCCTACTGTGTTGACCCATCAAAGTTAAAGGTCAAATTTCAGGAAATGCCCCTAGGCATTATGTCCGCCCATTGTAAGGATACAACCTTAATTGAGGAGTTCTTTTTGTACGAGGATTAAATCTTGTAAAGATACTAAGATCGTGTATGTAGGATTTTTATCTACTAAAATCCCTTTAATATCCATTCAGATTATACCGGGAGGATCTAGAATTTTCAAGGATTTATCATCGCAATCCATAACTATCCTACTCCGGGGCTAGGCTCTCCTCTCAAAGGGTGAGGGGTACAGGCCATAGTCCACCGCGCTAACCAAGAACAGATTAGCAGGCTTGACGCACCTTTACGAACTTTATGGAGAACTCTCAGGTGTGCAGGTTTCCTTACGATGTATTCCAAGGATCACTTCGAAGAATAGAGCACAGTAGGGTAAATTACTTACTTCCTGTACTTTACAACACTACTACCATTGCTAAAGTGTGATATACCATAGTGCAGAGTAATATCCACCATTTAATCACGGAAGAATGAAATCGCTTAAGAAATCTTTGTATTAGCTGTAATCAATCCAGCTATTGACTGTGCCCGCAGTAACTGGAACGATCATATTATACAGACCTTATAGCGCTTCTCCGATGGTGTGTATTGGAAATATAAAAGATTTTTATTTACGAAACACAAATCCAGCACGTAAACAGCAACACTTTTTCGGTGGTTGTACGGTCACGAGTTTGAAACGCTCTAGGAATATGTAATACAAATCAATTTGCCGTAAAGGGCTGGGTAAGACGTGATAAACTAGACGATAAGATTGTGATGTGGATCCAATTCAGTTACTGGCAATAAGCTTTGTAGCATACCGTATATCACTTTACGGTTGCGTGGTACGCGACTTGTTTCAAAATCATCGACGTAATACAAATGTTCTAACAAAAGAATCGTAAGGAAACATTTTCTTGTTTAAAACTTAAATGCTTAAAAGGAAAGTCTTAACTTTCCCTTTAGATAAAAAACAAACTTCAGCACTTCGGGTAACCGAGATTATTCAGTTGAAAAATAAAGAAGCGGAACGAGTATGGCCTTGTGAAATAATAAGCATCCTCAAGAGCATCATTCAATCTTCAGCTGTGGGTATGATTCCACCGCTCTTTCATTATATGTGATATAAAATGTCGCCTCATAACCTGGCTTCTTGACCCGGCAAGAAATAAATTAATATTTTTCATTTTTTCTTATAGCCAAGAGAAAGCTAGGGTTGGTATATTAAAAATGTCAGCTAATAAATGAAAGCTAATTTAATAATTCTATAGATAAAAAATTATGCTCTTAATTTAATATTACGATGATATTTAAAGATTTTATAACAAGTAGATAGGTATGACTGACTCTTGATACTTTTCTGAGGTGATTATTAAATCCATCTGCAAAACTAGATTCATGTTCGTTAGAACACAATTGCGCTACAAGGAGGGTAAAGTTTATCGACTGGTTGTTTATCGGTTAAAGTTTATCCATTTCCTTGGCACGATGTATAGCTCAAACGGCTTGACGGATTTCAACCATGCTAGCAGTCATTCATTAGAGCCCTAGCACACGGCGTATTTTTTACGCGCAGACGACGCGCTGGTAACGCACGTATACGCGCTTCAAACGAGATTTGAACGCAACTTTGTAACCTAAGCACACGGGGTGATCATGAAACTTGCGTCTAGGTACTGCACGTATACGCGCAGACATACCGATACGGATAGAGTTTCGTACGCGCTTCCGACGCGTGTTTGTATCGCGTTTTAAGCGCGTTCGAATCTGTAAAAACGCAAAAATCGGCATCTACGGCGCAAAAATCGCGAGTACCTGATACGCGCGTAAAAATACGCCGTGTGCTAGGGCTCTTAGATTCATCTTCGTTGTCAAAGCGACATACTCGTAGTCTATACATATTTTTACGCCCCCCAAACATTTGTTTTGTTTTTAACATTTATTACTTGTTTTTAACGTAAATTTTTTGATGAAAAAAGGTACCTATTACCAAATATTTGATACCAAAATATTCCCGTTGATGTAAGTTAATCTTTAAAGAGGCAGCCCTAGACTAAGGTCTTCGTAAATTGTTTTGTCTAATGGACCATGGAACCGGAGATCCCCTGTGATTGCGGCTCTCAAATTATTTTAATGAAAGCGCCATATCGAGTTTTGCGACTCGCTCTTCTCAAATTTATGATTCTCATAAAGGGATTTATTCAATACACTGCTTTGAATTCTGGTTATTATAATATTATTAAAATCAAAACATGACAAACCTGGAATGAAAATCTGGTGGAAATTTCATTATTCTAAGTCTATCCATTTATGAGCGTTCTTAATTTATTGGTTCACTTATCTCGATATCTAGTTTCCTAATAAATAAGGTTCTTTAGTATTATAAATACATATTTACTATTTTTTAAATAACGATAGGTATACTTACTATACATATTCGTAGCCTACAAAAACAATCCCGAATTTTGTCTCTGTCGCAGGCATAAAATAAATAATTGGACTCATTAATTAATTTAAGTGATTAAGGATTTTACCACGAAAAATAATTAAAAAAAACCGCAATTACTTAGTACCCAAATCTACATAAATATTTCCTCCTCGCTAGGTATCGCGACCACTCTGAGCCGTGGTCAACTATTAGTACAAATCGCACGTCATCATCGTAATGTTACGTGTCATTCACTATTTGATTGCAGTCGG
>LGAG01001109.1:179060-197349 GCA_001278395.1 Lerema accius | reverse complement strand
TTGATTGCAGTCGGTAAGCATAGCCTACATTTACATTTTATCAGCAGCTTTTACAGGAAAATGCAAACAATTTCCAATTAAAGCTGTAATCTCCAATGAATGTCCAAATTAAAATTGCGACTTTTATTAGTGAAACATCGTTCCAAATGGTATGTAATACCGACGTGCTTATTATTTTTTACATAGTAACGTAATGAACTTTATTGATACCGTTTTATAGGTATAAAAAATGTATTTTTTGTACTTTTTATAGTGTTTTAAGCTCAGTTTGTCAATACAACTGAGGAAAATAAGTAATTGTAAAATAAAGTAAAATTAAAAGTATTTTTTTTATTCTTATCATATTTGTAATTTTTCAAATCTCCTAAATCTGTAATTTCCGGGTAATTCCGCATCATCAACGCAATTTTTATCTAACGTACCTATTAAGTTGTTTATACCTATAAACATAGATAAGTGTAATACGGAATGTTTCTTCGTACTTTTAAGACTACAATATGATTAATCTTCGGGGCGTGAAACATGACTCCTAGATGGTTATATTATTGCTATTATCGTCTACAAGCACTCCCAACTGCATTAGACGTTCTGCGTTCTACTGAACTGGAGTTATAACACACAGCTGTTGTAAACGACTATGCTGTATTGTTGGTACAATTTAGATGGTAGCTCAACAATGCAATATCTATCGTAATATAGGACAAATAAAAAAAAAATCTTCAAAAAGGCTAAAGTTCTTAGGCCATGAAAATTCTATTACCTAATTAGTTATCAATATAAAATACTCGACGGAAAAACAATTTGGAGTTATGAGGATTAGACAAAAATTGTATAGTTGCTCCCACAAGAAAGACGAATTAAATGTATTTGTTACACTAATCTATTTGTTATAATCCGCAATTTATTCCATTATACTCGTACATTTTTAGACATTAAATTGACTTTATATTTGTCTTGGAAAATAATATTGAAAGAGTAAGTTTTAAAATTACTTTTAAAATCCAATAACATCAAAGTCAAATATAAATTAATATCTATGTGCCTCGAAGCAATTGTCTTAAAACAAGCGCAACGAAGTTTGGAGTCGAATGAAGGGTAAAAAATATTCGATAACATAAGTTTACCCTGTGAAACCATACTCTAACATTTTCTGTGGCAATATCCATTTACAGACACAGGCACCGAGAGCACTCGTCGGTACTTCAGTACAGCGGACCTTTGCCGGACTCATTAGTGAAATGCTTCGGATTTTTTCACGCATTTTCCGTCTGGAACGTAAATAACTCAAATATTTTCCCCACACTACTATCTACACGTACCGATCTACCTAGATTAATGGTTGTATAGATGATAAATTATATCATTGTGTAATGTAACTTAAATGCTTTTTAATGATGATCATTTATGAATCTAGTCTAGTAGGTAATAATAAGCGAACTCATTTACCTAAACAGTGATGTCTTCTATCTCCGATTCATTCATGCAATAAATGTATGAGTATTCGTGTTGTAGCTTCTTGTGATATCTTATAAATCTCCTACTACAGGTATGAATGCCACCTGTAATACGCATAATCCCAGTTCTACCCTAGAAATAGGTAGTACGAATATAATATTCTTGACTTGTTAGAAGGTATACCTTTACAGTGACAAAGAGTTTATGTATTCATTATTCAAGTATTCAAGACACAACTAAATGCCTTTTTTAACGTGAGACATAAAAAGAAGAGTGTTATGACAAACTCTTTAAAGATAAGCTTTGTTTAAAAACCTGAAATAAAAGTAAAACGAAGTATACTCTGGCAAATTGGGATCCTTATAAAGGAATATTTTTAGTCTCTTGATTAAGCTTACTTTCATTTCATCTAAGTCGGTTTAATAGTTTCCATGTGATGCCCATACAGACAGACAAACAGACAGAGAATAATTATAAAAAACGATTTTGGTCTCTGTATCGATAACAAAGCATTCTTGCGCTAAAATTTGCAAAGCAATAAACAGTTGCGAGGTCATGTTTTCTTATTAGTATAGATTTATGATAACAAGCTACATCTACGTACGCCAGTTAGCACACGGCAGGTTATTGTTTCGCCCAACTTTGTGTTTGCTCATATTCGACTCGTTGCACAATTTCCATATGCACTAGGGATGCTATTGAGTGACCTAGGTAGCTAACATTCTTTAATATCCGTCGCGAAAAATGGTCTAACGTTAAATTGCGTCATTATCAAAGATTGCAATGATTAATATTGTTTTTTAAGCTTTCCGCTACTAGAAATATTTTGTATGTAATTTGATCTTGACCGAATCACAATTTTCGAAAATCATACTTACTACTTACGTCCAATAGTTTTCAAAATGGTAGTCAATTTTTTCGTGTGAATTTAAAAAATATCATAATAATAATTTTTTTTTTTTATATTCAGTCTCTTATAATCCTGTTTATCTGTTATGAAATAAGTAAATAAACGGATAAGGCAAGGTCCTAAATATAGAAAATCATTTTTTATTTAAAATCAGGTTATTACTTTTTTAGATTTTAGGTACATTTGTACCTATTTATTTGATCGTAAATCCGAAACTTTCGGATACATGTTATAATATTCGAAATGTCATATCCTTTACTATTCTGATTTTCACTCTCGTAAATTAATAGCAAAGTGAGTGGTCTTATTTATTATCTGCATATATTTTTAGGTTAATGAAAACTCACTTTAATAAAAGATTTTTATTTTGACCCATTTTTGCAGTTTTATCTTTACTCTAGGGAACGGAGGAAAAATACTATTTTAATATTTTTAACACAACATTTTCGCCTCGCTACACCCATTTAGAAAGCTTTTAACGGAGTATTACCGTTGATAACAATGATAGTATCAATATTTTTCTTTATTTTAGTTCGAGTTAGGTACTTAATTTGAAGGTAACTTTGCCGTTATGCCGTTATTAAATAATGTTAGGTATGTTAGTTCGATAACGATATTATTAAGTTTTGTTTGTAACCTGCGATATCATGGCTTTTCCGTTTTAAAGTTTACAATCTTACATTTTTTTAATGTGATTATGTATAATTGTAAATGTTATTCAAGTCATATTTAAATACTATACACTGTTCTGTACAAAAAATATGCACATTCAATTTTTTTGTGCTAAATATCGTCTCTCTAGTCAGAAATAATAGGAATGCGGATGTGACAAGGGCGGAAGAGGTCAATGACACTGTACCTTGCGCCGACTTCGAACGTGAAACCATTTCCTATTTCTTTAATAATAGCGAAATCGGAGCTAAGTTCAATCGATCAAACTTCTATGGTGATTGAGTTTATGATGTGAAAGTTAGGTACTTATAATTATTCAGCATTATAAAAAGGCCTCCTCCAACATAAAATTGATTTCAAGTACCTACACGATACGCTCTACTAAATTATTCTGTGACTTATGATAATTAACGTTATTATTATGTTATTTCTCTGTCCTTTTTAGAAATGTATAAAAGCAAGTTCCTAAATGAAAATTACGTAGGTAATACTACAAAATGACTTTATTTAGACAGTATCGGGTTTGTTTTCGTTTATGTTTGACTACTACAATAATATTAAGTAAAGTGGTGCCGCCCTAAACCGTTCTTTAATAACTTTATGAAGTCGCAGGTACTCACTTTGACAAAATGATGAAACTCTTAAATAAATTGAAGAAAATGGAATGAGAGCGTGCTTATTCGATTATGGAAAGAAGGTTTAATATTGTCTCAAACCGGCAACGCTGAGTTATCGGGAGCTTACGACGGAATGTAGATATTATTACAATGAGATTGAACTAGTACATTATTCAAGAGTGTTCTGTTTTCTATTTAGAGTTTACTCCAGTAACTTAATTATATGGAAAGTTGGAATTCGCACGGGAAATAAATTGAATGTTGAATAAGTTTTAAGGTAGAAACTGAGTCTGAACTAAATTAAGAATCTTTAGTCACAATTTAATTATATATTATGTGTGTGTGTTTTTGCCTAATTCAATATTATACGAAGGTGTTATTTTAATGACGAACTCAAAATGATTGCCTAATAAGTGGATTTCTTTAATTGTGTCTTGTAATCTTTATTGTTTAACAATTTGTGATACAAATAACGTAAAAGCAAAATGTCGTTTCAGTTATGCAAAATAATAAAATTCGTGAAATATGAAGCTGCCCTAAAATGGATTCCATCAAATTTTTGTGAGCTTGATATAAAGTGCCCAAATTGTACAAGATGTTTAAGAATATTTAATATTTGCACATTTCGTCTTCTGTGTAATTGTTATAACACCCACAATATAACTACACATTACGATTATAACACTTACTAGTTAATTACTAAGGAAACGTAACGAGAATACGTAATTAGATATCATAATTAAGCGGTACCAGTACCGTAGAACACTTTATTAGTGAAATAGCGTTCAACATATTAATTATCGACAAATTGGCTTTAACTCATTAAATAGATAGATCTAATGATAACTATCAAGTTCTAGACCGATGGTTAAAAGTCCCGCGAGCACTGAAACGATTAAGAAATCTACTCACTGACGCTTTAATTGGGTACTAATAGGCACATAATTATTATTAAATGGTGTTTACCAAAATTATTCTCTCCATAAGCAGTGTAATTCAGTGAATATTGAGCGAGAGTCCGTTAACAAACTATTTGCAAAGCAATCACATTACGGATACCGCCATTTGGTTTGAATATTGACTTTTCAAATGAATCCACCATCCGCTATTCAGTGCAATGCTATCGGAGATCACATTGATAGCTTTCGCTACAGTCGTGGATGCTTTCCAAATAGGATTTTCTGAATAAATTGTGCTATTTTTTCATTACACAACTAAAGATAAAACGTGTTGAGTTTTGTAATGTTTTAAGGGAGGAATAAAAAATAAGAGGAATACATTATGTATTTTGATAAACAGAATGAAATGTAATAGATAGATATCTGTAGATAACCCAAAACTAGCTTTGCGGTCATAAATTCACCATAACTTATTATGTCCAATAATAAACTATAGATTTATTTCATTTATGTATATACCTAGCTGGAAGATGTTGATGTAATTGTCTACTATCTGTAAAGAGGGCTTAATAAAACAATCAAAGTACTCGTAGGTCCTCATAAACCATCTTTATTTGGCATAAATATTGTAGGTAATACGCAATTTTTCTTATGCGACTTTGACTGAAATTTTCCTTAAGTTTCACTAGTTTATTTTGTTTACTACGTCGCATGTGCACGAAGCATTAACGCCAAACCAAATTTTATTACAATCTTCATTAAATCTGAGAAACTTCCGTTGACCATTAACTGAAAATACATAAGTTTCTTCGCATTCTACTGGTACTTACTAAATTGACAGATCAATATTTCTGAAGTAAAAGTTGCAGATAAAAACTTGCTTGGAAATGTTTTACTCGAGGTTTTGTCAATTTACTGGATAATTTAGCTAATTGCCACTTTTCTTATTTCTCATTGACGTTTAGTCTCGAAATGAGGAATCTTCATAAATAACTTTATTTGGCTAAATATGAAGCTTGCTTCTAAAGCCCTAGAACAAATTTGATTGCGAGAAAGTAAAGTTCTTTCAAGATCAACGAACTATCTATCAAGAATTCGTGGAAATTCTAAAGGCCTAGAGATAGGCAAAAGGACAAGTGTTAGCAATCACAATAACATTCTTTATCATCCAATTATTTTGGAACCTTCTAGAGTTCGCTAATAGACAATCACAAAAAACACGATACAGTTTCTCTAATAAAAATTTCGAGATTATTTCGTACGATACTCGTATGTTCGACAAAATGCCTGTAGATAGTTATAATTGTCTCTATACAATCGTATTAATGATCAGTTTTTCCAATAAATTAGTGGTAATTACACTACTCGTAATTCTCTCCAATTATTTTATGTATCTACTCCGATTACAAATTTAATTGTAGCCTACGAATTTCGTAGTATTCATAGAACCACGAAGAATATTTTTTTGGTTGTTGTAATGTTATTTTTATGTGTTTATCTGTAACTAAGTCCAGCCCCACATTGTTGTGGTTGAAACTTGTACTTTAGTGGATTAATTACCAAAAAGCTTTTCATAGTGCTTCTTTACCTATATATTGCTGTAGCCGTGTCCTTACAAAGTTTGTCTAAAACACTGGTTCCGGCTCTATTGTTTGCCAGTTAGTCGCCGTTAGCGTTTTATTAAGTAGATTGATCATCATTATGGCGGCAAAATACATAATAATATATTTACTATTAATAGGAACCTTACATTCAACGTTTTATTTAATACAAATCATGTTTAATTCTGTAATACAATATCTAATCTTAAAGTTTAAAAGCGAAGCTTCCCATACCGCACTCCTTGGGTCAACACGAGTAAAAATTATATTCGAGGACGTATACACGTTCCCTTTGTTACTATCTTACTTTAGGTTAAATCCATTCATCAGTAAATCCCAGCAGGTAATGTTTGAGCTGTTCTAAGGGCCGTATTAATGTGCGTACTTGCGTGACTGAGACGGATGGGTCATACCGGCCCACAGGTACTGACCCTTATGCCCTTTGAAAATTCATTTGTTTCAGCTTAACCTTCCTCGAGACTTACGTATTGGATAACGCTGCAAAAGTTGTGGATATCGTAATGATTCATTTTGAATGAGTACGCAGAATATTGGCTTTGTAATCAATTTTAGTTTTATAATTAGGAAATATTAGATATTGAAGAGTTTCATATTGATTTAGATATTACTATGAACTCAAATATAATCGTTCATTTCTATCTATAATTAACTTTTAGTAATTTCATACCTACTACAAGTACTTGCGAAGTGATTTTTGAATAACGAACAAAATTTGTGAACATCAATAAATTTCAGTTAAAGCTACTTGTAATCAAAAATTATGCATAAAGTTTGACTACCGTTGCACGATTTTTAACTATAACTAAATGAAATTTACCACGCTCCTATTGAAGCATTGATTTCCAGATGTAAAATGCTTTCCGCTTTGGAAGTAATTTTATACCGTTTGCGCGGACGTTCAGTTTCAACGCCTTCATTTTAGAAGGTGATTTTCATAGCACGTAGCGTGTGTAAAATTGGTAAATGATGTGTTCATAGTCTTCAACTTAAGAAAACTTAGGTTATAAACATAAGAAGTTTTTAGAATAAAGTTTCTCTATAAAGATATCATTCTTTCGATTTACAGTTCTAAGTTATTCGTATCAATTTTATTGAACAGTAGTAACGTAATATTTTTTGTAACACTTTCTTAAAAAAAATTAAGAATGAATATAACTTAGTGAAACTTTAATTATTTATTAAAAACATGATATCATGAAAATTATTATTAAGAAAGTAATTAAGTAATTTTTGTAAAACTTGTTTTGCAATTCGAAACAAATATTTAAATGGGAGTTGAATTCATCTATTTTGTTCCTAAAACTAAGTCACCAAAAGCTAGAGAATCAAAATGGTTGACTTTCTGATACACAAACACAGTGAATAAATTTACATGAATCACATTTCGTAGACGTTCCAGCACAGCGACCGTAAACAATAATTCCCAATTTATTTCGCTCTAATAACGTCTTGGCAACGATAGTTTCGCTAGAACTTTCTAGAGAATTAACAGAGATATTCCTGCGCAGATATTGTTGGTTATACAGTGATACAAAACTAGTTATAAGCTGATAGACTTATAGTAAAAGCTATTAATCTTTATTATACTATCAAAAAGTCTCGTGACAAGGCTCAATAATATCTATGTAAATTAAAAACAGTATTTTTTATTTTTTGTTACGAAGCTTTGACGCTATTGACTACTGTATCATGTAAATATTATTACTGAATTAATTGACTGTTTTGAACTCAGATTTTGTGTGTAAGTTTTTAAGACAGACGTAAGAATAAATGAGTTACGTCTTTTAGTCCCAATCTATAATAAAACAATGCAGTAATGCAAGAAATTCACGAGAGGAAAACACTTATGATATACCCATCCAATTTTATCTTCATAAACTACTTATCCATGTAATATTATAACAGTCTTATTAATAAATGTTTATTAATAAGGGGGTAGAGGTATAACAAATAATTTCTACTAAGAATGTACCCGACATGTTCATGCTGAACTACAAATTACGTTGCTCTGAGCAATATGTGTAAGTGGGTTTTATCTGGTAAGGTTCAGTCTGCGAAGTAAATTTGTAAAGCCATTGAATACGTCCTGCGGTGTCGGTTAACTTGCAGTCTGCTCTCTAACTGGAGAATAATACGGAATACGCTTTTACCTTATTGATCGATTCGGGAATAGTTTATGGAAATGTTGATGTTGCATCTGTTGATGTCACCTTAGGAAATTTGATGTTGCATCTTGTATCTGTTGATGTCAGCTTAATGGAATATGGAATTACTTAAGCACCCTTATTTTAAGATGATACTAATTTTACAACGTAGGTATTTTGGTTAAATATACGACTTTATTTCTTGAATAATTCGATCATCGTGGATTGTGACCATTTTACTATTTGAACAATGATTATAAATTAAACTGTTAAATGTCGTTTAATCTATAAATTAAAAGTCGGTGATGGTGGGTCAAACGTCTATTACATCAATAATATACATAAATATGGACTATAAAAGAAAATATACCTTAACAATGAATCCCAAAGGTGCTACTTTTGACTGTCGAGTAAATTTCTTTACAACTTCGACCATAATAAGGACAGCTCCATAGAACAAGATTATCTCCTAACTGCGGTTCATAAGTAGCTTTTTGTCAAGCATGCATGGTCCCTAATGTTCTCTCACGGAGCCAAGGTTCTAAAGTTACCGATAGATAGCGCTGAATAAGTTTCAAGTGGGTTTATCGTACTCAAGTTTTGACTACGCGGCAAATTTGCGAAACCATTGCGAGCGCTGTAGGGCGTTTAGTTTCTCCATTTTCATGCTAAAAGTAAAATAAACAGAAATGAATTTGGACAGAAAGTATACCTCTTTACTTTCCATTATGTTATATAGGTCTTCGCTGCTAACAATGAAGGAAGGCTATTTTAATATGACGTAACCTGAGTCAGGATCTTTTGGAGAACGCTAGGCTCTGTTCCAAACAATTGAATACCTTATATCGTCTATAGAATTGTAAGAGCTTGTAATAAAGCCAAGTAAAATTAGGACTCATATCGCTATGAAGGTTTTTTGTGCGTAGGCCTGTCTTACATATTGTTATACTGTGAAATATTTCTTGTATCCGTTTTTGTTGATCTTTTAAACACAAAGACTTTTCTGAATTCGTAAGTCAGTCATACGAAATGTCGTATAAAATCTGGAACCTTAAAAATGTATTGAACTTTTCTGTTTTATATTTTCCTAATCTACTTTATACGACCATAAAAGGGAGATTAAAATGGCTTTCTATCTAAGCCGTAAATCTGTTTATACCTTAATGTTATGGTTTCATAAAGTAAGTTGGGTCTCAGTTGGCGTCCTAGATTTTATGCTAAGTATTTTCATTTTATATTGCCCTAATAATTAAATCGGTTAACTTCAAAGGGCCAGGACTTTCATAATGTGATATTGCGAGGTTTAGCTGCGTGTGTAGTCTGTGGCTTTACGCAGCATAAAACAGATTTACGAAGTAAAGGCAAATTAATTTAATCCAGACCAAATACTGTTATATTTTAATAAGCAATGCTAATTATGTGTTAAATCACACAATTAGTTTAAGTAGTTAATTTACCTTATTTAATAAATTTCTATCGAGATGTTAGTTAAATTCAAATTTAAACTATTTATTGTATCTGAAATATTAACAAATTATTTAAAGAATGTTAAACATTTTACAATTTAAATTACATTATAAAATAAATTATCTCGCTAAAAAAAATTTCTGTTGGACTTTTTAAGTAATAATTTTAAGCTAAATTTTTTTAATTAAAAAGCGTAACAAAAAAGTATTAAACGAAAATTCTTCGAATTTACATACCAACTGACGTCGTACTTTTTTTTATTTTACGTCAATAACAGACCGTCTATTCAGTTTAAATCAAAACAATGGAACCATCATGGCGATAGTGTCAGGATATTCTGTTTTACAAAACCTATTTGCTTTTACTCCAACAATGAATTCCAAAGGTATTCATTTAAAATGAAAATGTTGGTTTGAATTCAATAGGTAAAGCAACTTATTATGTATTGCCAATTCAACTCCACACAAAAGAACTGCAGAGTGCAGTCCAATTAGGAGGAAAACCATTGAATGGCTCGCAGTTAAACCCCTGAACCAATCTTTCGAATTTTAATATAGATTGAAAATTCCGTAAGCTTTAAGCTCCACAGTTTTTAAAAAATGTTTCGTATTTTCATAATCTGAAAGATATTTTGAAATTAATAATGGAAAATATAGCACTCAGTGTTTTAATGATAAAGTTTAATTTCGCGATGAATAAATAAACTCTTATACACTCATATTCGGGTTCTCATATTCCAAGGATTCTCTGTATTTTATAAATTTGTTTTACGTAATTATTTCGATAGCAGGTTCTTAATAAACGACTGTACCATGAAAGAAGATTTATAGGGTAAAATGCAGCGGCTTGCCAATTACAGATTATATCCATAAGTAAAATAACATTTTTTAAAATAATAACTCTTACTTTGAACAAGATAAGAGTTGTCAAGTTACGTAATTATTATTTAACGGTCCGTAGGATTGATAAATTGAACCTTCCTCTGCGGTTATTGCCACTTAAACTGTCTATAATATGATATCAATTTCTGAGATCAAAAGCTGATCTAAGCAATAGTTCAATTTACGTTTACGCTCTCTTGCTTTAGTAACTGTTCTCGTTATAATCGACCAAACAGTATAAATAATATTACCTTATGTTTAATTCCAGGAGTAATCAATCTATTCAGACAAATTGCCATGGCTGATTATAATGTAACATTTTGTGTATATTTGTATATAAGTTATTTATTTTTACGAAGATTTTATATCAATATTTTATTAATAAACGAATTTTGATGCGGCTTCTACCGAGGGTGCTGTTGTTCTGCATCGCAAAACACTTACTTCTTTTATAAACTAAGGACATCCTATCCTCCATATACGAGAACTAAATTCTTGCAGAAGAAATAGCTTGCAAGCATATTCTAGTACTTGTACAGTACACAATTGCATGTAGGGTTGTCAACTTTTTTTTTCAAGAACTAAAGTATATTCAGGTATGAGAAGAATATTAAACAATATTGTGTAAAAAATAACAGTATTTTATTTATTTGATTTGTAAAAATTAGCCCTAAGTCTAACGTTTATAATGTTAAGTATTTTGTTGCTGAAAACAGTACTTTGTAGCACTTTATATTTGTTCAAAAGTAAAAAGTATAATGTAGTGAAATAATGTTATTTTTTTTTAATCAAGCTTTTATTACTTGTTAATAAGAAAAAGAAGTAAAAGTTGAAAATTGCAAAATTTCAAGTCCGTAGTGTTAGCCGTTGAGGAGTTCAATTGTCCAATCCTGGTAGCAGTATCACATCATGCTTATTATAAACCTGCATTGTCATCAGGACTGGACTAGTGTGTAAAATTTTAGCTCAATCGGACACCGGGAAGTGGGTGAAATTTAGCTTGCAAGATTTCTTTACAAACACCGGGACAGGTAAAACTAAATAAAAGCTTGTAAAATAGTATTACTATTATACTGGTTTAAATAGTGTAGTTAGCAACCCTAATTGCATGTAATATGGTGGGCAAAAGAGTTCACAACCGTTCGCTTTGCTTGAACATTGAACAATAAATTCAGTTTTTATGCGCTCGCTGTCCAAAATATTCTCTCTCACTTGTTACCTATTCGCATTTATGTCAAAACAACTCGAAAGGAGAAAAAAGGGCATTTGTTACTATTAGTGTCTCTACCGTGTCGTCGTATTATAACAAACGGTGGGCACGTCGACCCGATTTAGCCTGAAAACGAAAGATTACGAAAAATATAGACTGCAAAGCTACTTCCTGTATGGAATATGACGAATAAATATTCGTTTAGTTGGAACCGAAGATATACACACTTTTACTAAAATCTATAACATTTTAATAGTTCCGGTTTCAAATCATAGGCCCTCAGAAAGGAATGAGTTTCTTATAGTAGGTAATTGAGATGTCTTGATCGCGCTCTTATTCTAGAATTTACAAAGTATCTTTATTTACATTTAATCTTAAATACTTATTACACTGTATTTTGTTTTGGAATAAAGTTGAGTGTAAGAGGTGTAAAATAGAAAAATGTGAAGTAAATATTAGGTAGGTAGGTAATTAGTTAATTAGTTAAATGTTTCGGTCAAAAAATAGTTAAAATCAACATAGCTAATTAATTTTGTAACGAAGTTCCATAAGTGCTCGAGACGATTGTTGTATGTGTCTTGTATTTACACTTTAAAATATGTTTTACCTACTTTACGCCTATATTTTAGTTTACGTGTAGTTTATTACGAAATGTAATTCCTTGCTTTACGTAGACTAATAAAAAAATTTAATATCTAATGAAAGACGTATTATTTACTTCGTATTATTAACTTTTTTTAGTTCAAACAATTTTTTTTTGTGAATATTTACTAGCACACGTGGAATACGTCTAACAACAGACGGGCAGGCTACAAACCGTACATGTTTGTAAAATAAAAGTAACAGCCTGTTAAAAATAAAGGCCCGCAGTAAATTGGAAACGTAGAAAAGACATAGACCAACCAGCATTTGCACACAACACACAAACATAAATGGGTACCAATTCTCTTTCCGTGGTTCGATTTACGCAGATTGATTCGATTCGAACGGGAAAGGAAAATGGGATGGAATAAAAGAAATATATACACGGGCGTCGGCTGTGTCCAAGATAACCACATGGGAATATAATCCTATTGCTCTGAATGTGAAAAATGTTGGCGGTTTTAGGTACTTTGTACTGCGATTTTGTAGGGTTCCGTATTCAAAAGGTGCTCAGGGGACCCTGTCCATAGGATTAAGTTGTCGGTCCGTCTATGTTCATTTCATCGTAAATATAAAAGGATATATTATTATAAAGGTTGCATCCTTAATTCTGTATTTGATTAAAATCAATTGACTCTATCAAGTTATTACAATGTAAAGTAGAAAGTAAAAATTGTATTACGCAATCTGTGGTGGTACTTTCTGGGTATAACTAGTTTTGAAAACGGATGACCTATTGAAAATGATAGCGGAATGGGATATAACGTCAAACATCCACATTTACACTTACTCGACATTTTCAATCCTAGCTAGCTTGTATTCACACAAAGCTGAGAATACAATACCTTGATGCCTTTTCTATTTACTTTTATCGAATAGGGTTGTACAAACCAAAAACAATTTTGACAAACCACCGTATATTGTATTAAATTATTTTTCATCCAAAAAAAACACCGTAATTCGGGAATCATAATAAAGACCTACTTT
Source organism: Lerema accius (assembly GCA_001278395.1). NCBI lineage: Eukaryota > Metazoa > Arthropoda > Insecta > Lepidoptera > Hesperiidae > Lerema > Lerema accius. Next base: position 183,843 of record LGAG01001109.1, on the reverse strand, counting down.
AAAAGATATTCCACTAATTGAGAAAGCTCTAAACTAGCAGCAATTAGGTAAATTACACAACTATGTTCAATAATGAACACTGAATTCATGCTCATTGCCAAACGATTGCATGTTTCAGGACTTATGTTAAGTTATTTCTCTATTTTCATTCGATAGCAGTCGTAACATGATTTGAAACACGTTTCAAGCTTACCTACACTTTTTGACAATAGTATCAATTACTGACCACACATAATATTCCATCAATAATAATTAGAAATGTATGCGTCCCACAATAGCTCTCTAACGAGGTAAAGTCTATGTAATAATGTATAGGACATAGTCATCGTATGTCCATACTGTTCGTAATCTACGTGAGGCATAAAGGATAATCATCACGCGATAGCTATACATTTCTATACTACATTATGAGTACTAGATTATGCCACGTTGTAATTTGAGTGGTTTTCTATTCATTCATAACTAGTAATTACTCCTCCCCCCTTATTGTAACCCTTGCTTCGCTTCACTAAACTTATGAATAAAACACGCATTAATTAAAACATGTTTTACTCTCTTCATCGATAATAAAGTCTGTCTGTAGGTAGACTACTATTATTTTTTAAATATCCAATGCAGAGATTTAACCTCAATAGTTTCGTTATTGGCATCGTAACATGCCAATTACGTTAATTGTGATATCAGTAATCTGTTCTAGTGGCATTTGGCCAAAATGAAATGAGTTTTAGCAATATTTTACTAACTCTATTTATTAGAATATTTCGAGTAAAAAACATAGAATAATTAAAAATACTTATTAATAAATAACTTAATGACTTATATTCTATAGTTGATTACTACGTGCGTATCGTTCTTTGATAATAGTTTAAATGAACAAAGTGAAGTTCTAACGCGTACGTAAATAACAAAATGAATAATGAAGTTACTTCAAACTCGCGAGAGCAAAGAGATATTAGATATAGAAACAAGAGATATGTTTCATGTCGTGTGTTTGACGTAGGTAGCGGCAGATGGGAACTTCAACTGCACTACAGTTTGAAGTTAGGTGACCCTTAACATAATTTCTCGTATTTAGCGACCCGAGAATAACTTGTAGGTTACTCTGCATACGTACGGCATGAGTATCCACTTGTAGTACGTTTTCTTTAAGAAATAACGTAATTTTTCGTGAACCTATTTCACCTCTTTAGAATTTATTTAGGAAAACTATTTATAAGTAAGTAGATTTTAGTAGCGATATACTTTTACCTACCTGCGTGATTGATCCTAAGATTGTGAACAGCATAATGTAATTGTACTTCTATTCCTACAGAACCCTAAAAAAAATATACCTATATATTTTATTATTTTAAAGATTGTTAGATATATCATTGATTCGTGTAGTTTATACTGTGCACGTGTTAGTTTATAAGTGTAATCCATTCGTTATTTTAGAGTCCCACTACAACGTGTTGACAAAGTTCGAACACGCAATGATGTTACATTTACAAGGCCGCGTATATTTTTCTCACAAACTCGGATTTATTTCCAACTACAATACGTTTCTTATTCCCAACAGACTCTTGAAAGTAAGAAGCGGATATTTGCGGTAGAGCTGTCAAGACTGAAACTACCAAGCAAGCGGGTCTCGCCTCGAAACTTACGTAAACTTTATTCCTCGACAATTCTCTGCGAATATAGGTACGGATTGAGCATACTACACTTCAAATAAGGAGCTAAGATGAAGTGCCAGTTTTACATTCCTTGGATTTGTTCAACAATATCAATTGAAATTCACGCTTCTGTTCCTTTTGAGAAAAGATTTACAGTTGCAAGATTGAGAAAATACTATTTATAAAACATCCATGTTTAATTTTATATAGAACATTCATTTATATGTTCCCGCCGCTATTTAAAATTTAAATAAAATGAAATATAGGTATTCTATAATAAAATGGTTAAACAAGAAACTTTTTAATCCCTGATAAAAACCAAAAAATAACCGTTTTTCCAAGCGACCAGGTTGTTATTACAAACTACCGTGGGACCTAAATGTAAATATGAGTAAACTCCAGATATCTTGAGCTATTAGGTACGTATTTGTATGGTTTTTTAACCGACTTCAAAAAAGAAGGAGGTTATTGTAATAATGTTTTGCACTAATGAAACCATTTGACACATACAGCATTACTCACGTTAGGTACATGTCTCCATTGTATATTCTTTATTACTGCCTCTCACATACTCGTATAAGTATTGTAGAGTGTACATTTAACTCAACAGAAATATCCCAAACGACAACGTAAAAAGTTTGGAAAAGGGTGTCTCCTCGTTTATTCGTATACGTTATAAAGAAGAAGTGTTATTATTTTTCAAACCAATTTTTTTTTTAACTATTTAGCATTTATCTATATTTTAACAAATTCCCCCAATTTGTCTGGAATTGAAATTAAAAGGCGTGGATTACCACAATACGGCGTAGATTGCAACATTCTTAGGATTCCTATTACAGTATACATTTTGAGTAGTATTTTTGTAATCTGGAACAATTAAATTAAATTATAGTTTCAGGCCATATTGCACTTGTTGGAAAATCTCATTAAGCTTGAAACACTTACGAAAAGCTAGATCCGTTTAAATGAGGTCCAACCCTGAAATGCTGTCGGATGTGAGCGATTTATCGTAATGGTGACATTTGCAGCTTACTGGCGCGAAATTTTTATTTAATCTTGTTAATGCGTTGAAATAAATTGTTGCTGAAATTGTATACGTTTTTGTTTATATCCGTAATTTACGAGTATAGCCTTACTCGGAATAGTGATTCGCGAACGTATTAGTAAATTAATATTTTTTCTTTTTTCAGGCGTATTTTAAGTCGAGGCTCTATTTCAAACTACATTGTAATTTGATAGATAGCTTCTAATATCTATATGAACTGAAATACTTTTTCCTTAGTATATTTACAAGATGAAATGGCATTATAAAGTAGTTAGTTATCTTAAAGTAGGTACGTAGAATATCATGAAAATTTTAAACGGCTTTTTTCATTTTATTCTTAGCTGGCGTCACCTTTTTTTATTGATCTCAATATGTGGTATTCACCCACCAACAAGTCCAGTCTAGTTTTCTGTCGAGTGTTTGTATAAAACTTGAAAATTTTCGGACTAAGAGTACCTATATTATATTTCTCGTGCCGGTTCCCACAGTCAATTTTCAATAACATTTGAAAGGATTCTCATGCCGTGCAAACGGTCAGCTCAAATATTTGCATGCGGGACATATCTCTATTTGTTCGGGCTTGCCTCCTTAGGTATGTGTTTATGTTCCTCTGGTGTTCACCAACTTTGTTTGTGTTGTCTCCCTGCTTAGGAACATTGGTGCGTAATTAAAAGTGTCCCGTATGTAATTTCGTACTTCTTTTTATGCATTTTTTCGTAATAAAAAAAGTTACTGAAAAATTAGTTATTCTACAGAAATTTTGCAATACACTTTCGTTTGAATAAAAGCCACGCAAAGTAAGTATATAAATAATTATAGATAAGTAACAAAAATGTTACTGTTATTACACTGTGAGAGGAGACCCGAGCCCAGCAGTGGGACAATTATGGGTTGTAATGATGATGATGATGAACAAAAATGTCGTCGCAATCGTAGTTTTTTTTTAACTTAAAGCTTTTTAAACTACAAAACCTATATAACAGGAGAAAAGTTTTCCAGATACCTCACACTATAAACCTCTATAAATTTCTGACTCACAACAACACATTTTCAATATTGTCCAACTAATGTGAACCACGCGGGAGGTTAATAAAATATAACGTTAGTTACGAGAGAATGCAATTTTACAAAAGAGCCATGGACTCGCCAACAGAAAATTCAATATATCGCATATTCCCTAAAATATTGGTACCTGCGGTGGATAACTGAAATTTATAGCGGCAACTTTTCTGTCGCCTCTGGCGCCCATAATATAGTAACCGTTTTACACCCCTACATAATATAGTGGCGTTTGCGATGTTAAATAATGGCAGATAATTCTTCCGAAGCAAGATATTATTTATGGAAATACGCGGAGATAAAACTGTAATTTATACCTTTAGTTGGTTAAATACAGGATACGAGAACGTTCGGGAAAATTTATATCATTGTAGTCGTTATCTTTTGATTTCTGACTTAATAGGGACGAACGAATGATTGTCTGCTTTATCATAGTGCAGTGTAAATCACGCAAAGTACTGTAGTATTTATTGCTATGTAAAAAGTATTAAATTGAAAAATTTAATAATTAAAATCGATCCAGTCGTTTATAGTCTGTTTTTCTAACTTTTTTTATTTAAAACCAAAAATTTAATTTTAAAAGCAGTTTTGGTAATATAGCTTAACATTTTGCAATATTGAAGCGATTAAATTACTTAAATATAACTGGAAAAGTGTGTATAACATGAAAATGAGTGATTTCTATTACAAGGTTTTCGTAAAACTGCGTGCTAAATAGCTGCGTGTTAAGTAAAAAAAGTGAACTATAGGAGGAGTTTAGTGACAAACACGTACGTTGATATTTTATATATTACGATAATTATCATGATTCATACTCCGTAATTACAATAACTCCTAACTTCCATTACTCTCTAGTTCTCCTAATCTCGAGGTAGTCATGCCCGATTGATCGCTCTGGTCTCAACATATTAATGTGTATAATTAATTCACTTTGATCGGTTATAACCCGAATCACGCTAATGTGGCTCTATACTTAATTGAATTACATATTGACTACATCAAAATTATTTATGTTAAGGCAATGTTA